>JAJKFI010000150.1:805905-844375 GCA_029204185.1 Lerista edwardsae | reverse complement strand
CTGCCGCTCAAAGGTAAGTCCCGCCCAGCGTATCAGCTGAATGCCGCTGCTGGCAGTGTCCCTCCCCCTGTCCGTTTGGAAGAAGCGTCCTAATTTGGGGGTCGCCTTTGGAAGCTCAGCTAATGCGCTGATCTGGCCCTTGGGGAGTGATCAGTTTTGATACTCAGATTGGGTTGGTTACGTTTTCAGAAAAACCAGCGGTGTGTGTTTGTGGGAACTTGGGAGAGACGGCACAGTGGTTTGAGATCCTTCTGGTTTTGGGTGTTCTGGGGTTTTGTGGGGGGGCCTGGGAGGGGGTGTCTGTCGAGGCCGTATAATGCAACGATTGGCTTTTCTGGCAGGGGCTGGCAGGGGCGGCCTGCCCAGCAACTACTGGTTTGACCTGTTGTACGGCACGGCCTTCCTCCTCCTCTGCCTGTTCGTCTGCCTCGTGGGGGCTGGCATCTACGCCAAGGCCACTTTCCTCATCTTCCTCCTCGTCATGGTGGTGCTGGGCACCGTCTGCCTCAGTTTCTTCATCGTGGGCCCCAAGACAATCCACCTGCCTGGGACCCACAGTGGCAACGGCACGGACTTTGCCAACGCCTCCTTCACCGGCTTCAGGCTCCACACCCTGCGGGCCAACCTCCCAGGTGAGCTGCAGCGTCTTCCAAGCGGCTGCACCTCGGATCGTGTTCTCTGTGTGCATGGCGCTAGAGGTTAGGAGGCCAGATCCCTGCCCCGAGGAACTTACAGTCTGAGAGGCAGTGCTGGGGAGATGAGTGGGAAGGAGGAGCGTGAGGTGGGTCGGAAAGAGAAGCAGGCAGAAGAACTTGCCTTTGGCTCAGCTGCAGCTGAGTTACAGTGGGGGGGGGGGGGTCCAGAGGCTGGGAGGTGATGCCAAAGGCTTTGTGGGAAAGGTGCATTTTGAGGAAGGACGGGACAGCAGTAAGGAAAGTGCCACTTGGCATCCACTTGGTGCCACCACCTTCCCCTTCCCTCTGTTGTTTTCACTTCTCTGCCCTCCCCCCTATCCAGCATTACCTTTGTAACAGGGGGGCTGATGGTCTGCTCCTGGTCGCCTGGTTACCCTGAGACCAAAAGCCTTTGCCTGTGAGGAGCACCAGCGAAGGGGAGGGGAGGGCTGGGGGAATGCGCGAGAGACGGGGAAGTTCAGGGATCACAGCAGAAGCATTGTGGGCAAGTCCTCAGAACTATGGGGCAGTTTAGTAAAGACATTTTGATCCCACTTCTTCTTCCCCCCCAACTTATGCGGGCACCCAGGATGGCTAGCAAACAGATATATTCTGAAGACGCCATTAACACAATGGAGCTTGATTAATTTTATTTTTTTCCGCCTGCCCCCCCCAAGACACTCAGGGGGGTGTCGCCCTTTCTCCCTCCTCCCAGCCTTAACCTCACAACAGCCTCACCTCTGACTTGCCACAGCCTACTGAAAACAGCAGCGAAGTGGAGCACCCTCTCTGGTTTGCCTGTGATTCAAATGCTAGTCTGATACTCTTGACCGTTAGGCTTCATTGTCATTCAGAAGAGTCGGATGATGTCTTCCCGTCTTTCATGGAAGGTGTCTTCTCCTACAAAACAGGCCTCGCTCACCTATAAATCCGGAGCAGGGGTAAACTTGAGAGGTGTGAACACCTTCCGGAATAACACGGAAGAGCTTAGCTTTCAGGCCCGTTTTTGACTCTTCGGTGGATCACATGAGTCTCTGTGCAGAGGCAGCTCTAAGGGAGGGCAGAGCTCTAAGTTTTGCAAGAAGCCTGACCTTGCAGTGGAAATCACTCCTCTCCTGCACTGTTCTAGCCAATCCTCACAGGGAAAAGCAACCTCTTGGCGTTGCTTACTGGCTACAGCAGCAAGGGAGAGGCGGGATGTACACGACAGGGTAAGGCTTCTTGCAACACTTAGAGCTTTGCCCTCCCTGTAGATCTGCCTCTGGCTCTGTGGTGGAGCGCATGAGGCGACAGTGGGAGAGGAGCATGGCCCAGGTTTCTTACATTGACTGCAGTGTGCTCCGGGGTTTAGGGGACGGGCTTTGTAGGTTGGAGGAGGTGCTGCTGCTGCCAGGAGATGGGAGCCCAGCGCCAGTTTGGGTTCTAGAAGCTCCCAGGGCCGGCCAGGCGCAACGGAAGGCAGAGCTGTGGCTCCAGTATCGTGCAGGAGGGGATGTGGGTGGCGGCGGCAGCACTCCTTTGCTTTGCTGGGCTCTGAGCTGTGCACCTGTGGGCATGCCCTCATTTTCTGTCGACCTGTTAAAAGTGCAGGCGCTCCCTCCCTCCCTCCCTCCCCTTCCTGGCCCCTGGCCCCCCCTGGCAGTGACAATGGGAGTCCCTCTCTGTGCGCCCTCCCTCCCTCCCTCCCCGAGAGGCAGCCCGGCTCCAGCCCTCCTCCCTCTCCCTCCTGCAGCCGCCTACAGCGTGGATTACACGACGGGCCGCCTGATGAGCTTCAGCACCGTCTTTGCCGTCATGTTCAACGGCTGCACAGGGATCATGGCCGGCTCCAACATGTCTGGTGAGTGCGGCTGTGCGGGGCCGGGAAGGCGGCAGGGTGGCGGGGGGCCCCCCAAGGGGAGCGGACTGGGCCGGGCAACGGAGCGCCCTCTTGGACCGGAATGCGCTGCTGACGACCGGTGTCTCCTCCTGCTCCTCAGGGGACCTGAAGCAGCCCAGCTACTCCATCCCCCGGGGTACCATTGCAGCCGTGGTCTTCACCTACCTCGTGTACAACTTGTTGGCCGTGTTGCTGAGCTGCACCTGCGACAGGTACGTGCTGGACCGGCCACCAGGGGGCGCTGCTGCCCTGCTTCTTTATCGTCACATAATTCCTTCCTGCCTCAGACTGAAGTAATGACAGGCAACGTTGTCTGCTTGTTCCGTTCGTTCTCCTGACAGCACCCCTGTACAAATTGCAAATTGCATGATTCTCCTAGTACTGACTGAGAAATGGAGGCAAATTGTTTGAGACCAAGGTGTCCCTGGCTGAATTGTGCCTCGGGGTGTCACGTTGGCCCCAGTGCCTTCACACCCCCTCTTCCTCAGCCCCGGTACTTGGAGATCTCACCTGAAGTGCAGAGCCTGTTTATACAAGCAGAAGCATCAGGTGGTAAAGCCCTTCACCACTTCAAACTGTGGCAGAGAATGGGGGGGGGTGCACAGGTGACTGACTGTTCCTGGCCACGTTTATGTAGCAAGATACACCTGTCCTGCTTTTTCCTCAAGGTGAATCAGTTTCGAAGTGTGAAACTGCGTAGACCAGGGCATCAAAACAACCAGAGGGATGCAGTAGGGCCATTAAGTGGAGTCAAAAGTGCTTGGGAAGAGTCCAGTTTGAGCTGCCTACTCCAGAGTGAATCCTGAGGGGAGGGTCTGTGGTGGGGGGGCTCCAGACCTTGTGCACAAAGAGTCCCAGACTTGTGCTGCTGTTAAAAAATCCCATGGCATGGGAGGAGGCTGAAAGGCGTCTCTCTGCCTGAGACCCTGGAGAGCATCTGTCAGTCTGGGCAGTTTTCTGATTGGAGTGAGTCAGCTTCAGATGTTCTATAGCTGTGAACAGGTGACCGGTTTGTGACTTCTCTAACGCCTGGCGGCTTCCATGAGTGGGTGGAGATTTGAACTCGGCTCTTGTGGGCCGTTACATTCATCACATCACTTGATCCTGTGTGTCCGAGCGTGCTTTTCAGTGTAAGTAGGAGCTGGTGACTTCCAGTGTTTGCCGCTCAGCCTGGCACTCTGTGACACTGATGGATTGGCATGTTGGCAACTTTTGGCTCTGCTAAATGCACCGTCTTGCATTGTTCTATGGCGCTTTGCAAGTTTCATCATCTCAGCAGATCTGTGCTTGACCTGTTGGGGTGTATGGGGCTACCTTTGGGGTGTTGGTTTGCCATGGGAGGTTTTGGTCTCCTCCTCCTGCCTCTCTGTGTTTTTGATATGGCATCCTTTTCTGCTGCACATTAAACCATATTACGTTGCTCTGGTAATGTGCAGTCCCTGTGTGTGTGCGTGTGCGTGTGTGTGTGTGTGTGTGTGTGTGTGTGTGTGTGCGCACGTGTGTGCACACACTGAATCATGTGTGCACCTTGGAATGCATGCCCTAGGTTCGTTCGTCAGTAGTCTCCTAGGCAATCCATCTTGCTTGCTTTTGAAATTTTGCCGCCTAATTGAACGATAGCAAAAAGGACCTTCGATGAGAGAGGCTAGGCTGTAAGCCACCCACTTTGGTCTCAGCCCTGCATATTTTCCTCTCTACTAGAGACAGGTTGGCAGGAACTCTCAGGTGATTAGAGTTTCACCTGTACACACTTCTGCGGCATCATTTGTAGAAGCAGGGGAGTTTGCTCCCTGTCCAGACTGGCACAGAGTTCAGTGTGGCTAAGATTCCATTGACCTTCCCCTGCAACCAGCTCCAAGACGTGTGCAAGGCAGGTGGTTCAGGTCAGGTGCGCATTGAAGGAGCCACAAATTAGAACTGACAGGCCAGAACACCTGATGCTACAGCACTTCCTCAGTCCCTCCTTCCTCAGCAATCACCCACCATTCTGTTGGTCTCTACATGCTTAATGTTGAGAGCCATGCGCCATTCTGCACCATCCGGTTGCAGAATTGGGTGTGGTTTGTTTTTCTGATTGTTTTTACAGCTTAAATGGTACCCAAATATCTGTATGCTCTTTACGTTGGTGCTTGTCTATGTGGCAGGTCTTCTGCTCTTCCATAAGAAGGGCCATCTAGTCCAGCTTCCTGTACCTCACAGTGGCCCACCAGGTGCCTCAGGAAGCACACAAGACCACAAGATGCCTGCATCCTGTGGCCACTCCCTTGCACCTGGCATTCTGAGTAAATTCTGAGGTAAAATTCTGAGGTAAATAACTTGCAACACAATCTGATAACCACTGCTTTACACACTTAAACAGAGTATTGAGGAGGAGGCTGAACATAAGAACATAAGAAGAGCCCCATTGGATCAGGCCAAAGGCCCATCTGGTCCAGCTTCCTGTATCTCACAGCGGCCCACCAGGTGCCCCAAGGAGGCATGAGACAACAAGATGCTTGCATCCTGTTGCCACTCCCTTGCACCCAGTACTCTGAAGTAGCCTACCATTAACATAAGGATGTTGCCCAACCTATCATAGCCTATAGCTCATGATGGACTTTTCCTCCAGAAATCCATCCAGTCCCCTTTTTCCATGTATTTTTCTGAATATTTCAGAGGGTTCAGATGTACCACATCAAGACACCATGGTCTTGATATCCACACCAGCCCTATAAATTGCTGATGTTGCTAACCCCAGCTCACAGATGGGGGGCAGGTTCAGAGACAGAGAGGAAGAAACCAGCTTGCTGAGGAGTCGCTGCTGACCACATGGCAGAAGCGAGATTGGAACCAGGCCTGACTCTGTTCTCCTCCACGGTGCTGCGCCAGCTTTCGACGGAGTAGTGGGCTCATCCTGCGGCTGCTGGAACCAGGGGCTGGGAGGGCCATCCAATGAAACTGATTGGAGGCGGACTCAGGATGGACCAAAGGAGGTACTTGTTTGTGCAGTGCAGAATGACAGCCCAGTTCTAAAATTGTTTGGCCACTGTAGGAGCAGCGGTAGCAAAATGGCTACCGATGCATCCTACAGGAGCCGCCAGAGGCACCTTGGGAGCAGGGGGCGTGTGTCCCCTTCCTGGAGGTAAGGGTACAGGGCCACCAATGGGCCTCCTCAAGTCAGAGCTGGATATTTTGCCAGCGCAGACATGAAGGCTTCCGGGCCGTGCGGGCCGACATGGAGGCTAGGACCTGGCAGTGGAGGCCACCACTGGTCCCACCTCCTACCTTCCGCCCTCCCTCCCTGCCCCAAATGACAATGTGGTGCTTTGGCTTGCCGCTGGGCAGAGTCCAGGGCCGAGCACCTACTGATGCAGGCACAGCGCCTGTGGTCAGCCCTTACCGCCAGCGCTAGAAGTGCCTTGCAGCACTTTTACAACACCGGCATCGGCAGTAAGGGCTACTGCTGGCACAGTAGGCCAATAGGATTGGGCCCTGTGGAACTCACTGCTTTGGGATGTGGTGAGAGCCACTAACTTGGATTGCTTTGAAAGGGGATTGGACAAATACAAAGGATAACAAGCCTGTCATTGGCTGCTACTCCGGATGGCCGTGCATTACTCCCAGGTGCAGAGGCAGTGTGCGGTTGGCAGAGGAGCGCACGTGGGGCGAGGGGTTGCCTGTCTTTCCTGCTTGCAGGCTTTCAAAGACTGCTGCCGGACTAGGTGGATCTTGGGACTCCTCCTGCAAAGCTGCTCCTGCAATTGCAGAGGTTTAGGTGTAGAGTTTAAGTCACTTGGTGACGGCTGCCAGGTTGGTCCGTGTGGGTATGGCGAGATTTGAACCCGGGACTCTTTTGCTGGCAGCTTGCACTCTGCCCTCCTCCTCCTCCTGCCCTTCCCCAACTTGTGGCTCATGTGCACAGCAGCTCCCTCCCTCCCTGTCTGCTCATCCTGGGTTCCTAACTGCATTGGACCGAACTCTGGGTCTGGGGAAGAGGGACCCTGCCTGCTACCCCCCCCCGGGAGATTCTGGACGAGGGGGGTTGGGCAAGAGTGTATCTGTGCACACGCGCATGCCTGTGCCTTGTTCTCGGGGACCACGGCTTGTTAATTTTCTGCTCTGGAAAGTGCTGCCATAAATCGCAGCCGTGCCAGGGCAGCCGGCAGGAATTGGTTAGAATTATAGCTGTCATGTTCTAATACCTTAATGCACGGCCATTGCTCATAATGACAGGGGACAGGGCAGCTTGCAAGCACAGTGTCTGACATGCAGCTGCCCCCCTCCCCTCCGCCCAGAGATGTTTGATAGGTTGCACTGCGGCACCCCCCACAAATGCCAAATCGGGCATGAGCTGATTGGAAAAAACAAGTACATGAAAATCAGGTAGCTGTTCGTGTCCGATTGCCTTGCCCATTCCTTGTCAGCAGGGCCAGGGTGGGGAGAAGACCCGGGATTGTTTGCCGCGCTGAGCTGCTCAATGTGTGGAGGCAGGTTCTGGGAAACGAAGCTTTCTATTGCCCAGCCAGAGGCCCAAGTGAGGGGGGAGTTTGCAGTGCCTGGGGAGGGGGGCGATGAAAGGGCTTCTGTGGGGCTGCACTCCGTGACCCGCCCAAGAAGCAGGGGTAATCTCTTGGAACAGTTGAGAAGCGGAACTGCGAACCAGTTCAGCTGCCTGCGACCAGCCCAGCCTTCCAGCATCTGCAATAGGGGTGTGTGAAGAATTGTCTGTGGGGTTGCAAGCAGTGGTGTCATTCAAATGATTTAGGAACAGGACCTCACTTTTGATTGGCACTTGTTGGGAACCCGGAACCAGCCACGGAGCCCGTTAGGATCCGGAACGCCTGTTCTAGCCCGTTCCCCCTGAATGACATCACTGCCTTCACCCCCCCCCCCCCGGTAGGAATCCGGAGTTGCTCCCTTTAACCCTCTGAGTGCTGGCCAACCAAGAAGAAAAGCTCTTTGCAGAGGAATTGGGAGGGGGGAGGAGGGAGAGTGAAGTGGGCAGTCAGCCCTAATTTTAACTAGTGGAACTGAGTTCCCCCGCATTCCCCCTGCATGACATCACTGGTTGCAAGGGTTCTTGAGATATTTCTGAAGTAGTTCGAAGCGCCTGCAGATCTCGCTAAATGCATAGGGTTTATCTATTATGAACGGCTGCTATTGGACACGATGGTTAAAACGGCGATGCCACGCACGGGTGCAGGATGCCTCTAAAACAGCAGGTGCTGGCAGTAAGCAGCGGAGGGGGCCGTGGTCCTCAGACTTTGCTAGGGAGTTTCCGAGTCACCTGGCTGGGCACAGTCCGAAACGGTCACCCGGAGCCAGGCTGAGCTGGCTGTTGATGAGATTCAGCGAGACGTTCCTGTCCTGGTGTGTTCTTAAACTTGACTCGGAGACTGCAGGATCTTTTCCACTGATCTTAAATTATCATGACAGGACATGGGGCGGGGGGTGGGGTGGAGAGAAGGCGGCAGCCGTCTTTAGGAGACATGAGGGCGGCAGCAGAGCGAGCGCAGGGAGTGTGTCCACTTAGCAGATTGCCTGACTCCAGATAGGGTGCAGGAGCACCAGACGTCTCCCCCCCCCTTTCCCAGAGAACCTTCGGAAGGCATCGGTGCAGATCAGTGGTGTCATCTAAATGATTTAAGAACAGGTACTCACTTTTGATTGGCACGTGTCGGACCCGCCCACTGGAAGTGACATCATAAGCCAGAAGTGATGTCGTGGCAGGAAGTGACATGAAAAAAGCCCTTTTTGAGGCCTCAGACAATTTTAAACTGACCCAACAGTGGCAACAGTATTCCACAGCACCCCCAGAACATGTTAAGGAGGCCTGGCATCATGTTAAAACCCCAGAGCAACTCATTTTTCAGTGGCAAGGAAAGGAAAGGCTCCGCTTGCTGCCTGCCTGCCTGCCTGGCTCTGAGAACATGCAGGCAACTCAAACATGCAGGAAATTCAAATGTTGCAGGGGGAGGAATCGACGAGTGGGCAGGTGAATGGGCGGGGCCAGCCATAATCCTAGAAACAGGTACTCGCATACCCCCGCTTACCCCCTGCATGACATCACTGGTGCAGATCCTGGAGCTTCTGCTGCTTTGCATTGGCCCTCCATGCCACGAGGGACAGTGTGGGCTGAAGCACCCACCATGTGCCCATGGCTGATTTCTGATCCCAGAGCAAGAGCCATGTTGGAGGCATGCGCTGCTGTCTGCAAACTGTGCAAATTACCCAAGTGTGTGTGTGTGTGTTGGGGGGGGAGTGTTCTGTAGATTGGCCCCCTCCATCGGGCCTGTGTGCACCCATCTGCTCTGCTGCACTTATTAGCAAGGTGATCAATTTGGGGGGCAATTAGGTATTAATTGCCAAAAGACACTGGTGTTGATAGTCCATGCTAATTTATCTCCCACCTGCTTGCTGCTGCTTGTTAAAATCCAATTAAGGCCCAGCCATTTGTATGGTTTAATGTGTTCGCGAAAGTTCCGTCTCCTTCTCTTGTTATTTCCTTTATTGAATTTTGGCCAGCCAGTCCTTGCAAGCGGGGGTAGCTTCATCAGCTGCCTCCTCCTCGTAAAAGTGGGCAAGTGGCTTTGAAGAGCTGATCTGGGGCGCAGGCAGGGTGTGGATCCTGCTACAGAGGAGGTGTTGAGTGGCCCTCACCTTGGCAGCTCAGGTGAGAGCCCACCCAGCCACCCAAGGAGGGAGAGGACAACTGGTCTGTCGCCTCTGCCCCACTGCCTAAAGGCCAGCGAGCCAACCGCAGTCGCTCAGATACGGCAGTCGTATTTTCTGCAGGAATTTGCAGGGGGGTTGGCTTTTCAGACGCCAGCCAGGCTGCTCTGCTCCTCTCCAGCAGCTTCACCCACGGGCTGGATGGCCTGATTGTACCACTGCACGCGTGGCTCAGCTGGTCTCCTGTGTCCTGCGGTGAGATTGGCTGCTCAGGAGAATGTGGACAGGGAGCCCGTGGGATCAGCTTGCATGGGGCAGGAGGGGTCCAGGCCCTTTGCCTTTTGGGATGCCACCTGGCTATTGGTTTTAGAAAGCTATGGGGAAACAGGAGTTGGCTACAGCTTGGGGGAATTGCAGAGTGGGACCTGTGTGTTTCTTTAAAGCCCTCCCTCTCCTGCCATCATTTCAGAGTGTCAGGCAACTTTTGTTATGGTTAGACATCCCTCCAAAGAACCTAGTGACCAGAAGCGATGGTTCTTTTGCCAGTGGCTTCTGGTGCCCTGCCCTGAGGGGCTTTCTGGGCCTCTGGCAGCGGAGAAGCTTTTGCTTCTTGGCACCACCCTGAAGTTTTGCTGGCGGTAAGAATTGGACTGCTCTCTTGCTACCCCCACAGGGCTGTTTGTGGGCCAAGTGAGATGTCATCCAGCTTGTGTGATTGGGGTGTGTGCAGCGGCGTCATTCAGCTGGAACGCTGGGCGGGAGGAACGGGTGAGCGGTAGTCCGCCCGTTGAGTTAACACTTCATTTCGCCGTCTTCCCCGCCCCCGGCCAAACATTTGTTTGTGTTCGTAAAATGCTAGTAGCTTTGTGGGCTCCCAGTCCCCCTCCCTCTGTCCCCCTCCCTCAGCTGGTCCATCATATTCCGGTTTTTCTTAGACTCCTCCTCCAGCGGGACTACGGCTTCCTGAAGGACATCAATATCTGGTCTCCCTTTGTCACCATTGGCATCTACTCCTCGACTCTGTCTGCCGCCATGAGCAACCTGATTGGTGCATCCCGGATCCTTTATGCGTTGGCCAAGGATGATCTCTTTGGTGAGTGAAGCCGGCCTCCCCCTCCCCCATTAATCTGAGCCGGCTTCTTGCATCTGCCCTGTGCCGCAATATTGGGGTGGGCCTGAACAATGTGCACCAGCTTCACTAGGGAGATATTAACTATTTGTAGTCAGGTGAGAAGTGTGTTCCATTTGGCCCCTCCCCACTGAATGTCTTCAGTGAGAACCTGTTCCTACCAGTTGTGGGAGGAGGGGGTTGCAATGGCAATATTTCCCAAAAGAGGGCAGTGGCGAGTTTGGCACAATCAGCATCCTGTGCCCCAGACTAATTATTTTCTCCAACTGCTGGCTGAATATAGAACTTCAGAATTGGGTAACTAATGCAGGGCATGGAATTGTGAGACTCTGGAAGTTCAATCTTTTTATTTATTTATTTTTTTAAAGTCAGGATTCTAATCCTCATGGTTGCAAGGAACAGACTGGAGTAAGGAGTTAACCTGCCATGCACCATAGAGTTAGAACTATTCTACTTACAGGAATGTTGTAAGGCAGTAGTGTTCAAACTTTTTAGACCGGGACCCACTTTTTAGAAGGGCACTTGTCTCGGGACCCACTGGAAGTGATGCCATTAACCCGGAAGTGATGTTGTGGCAGGAAGTGATATCATCAAGCAGGAAGTGCTGTCATTGTAACATAATAAAATGACACTTCAGAAATATAAATTGGCATTCTTGGACTGCAGCAATGGTACAACCATGAAACATTCTTGACAGAAAGGAAGATTAGGACAAACTAGGATGTAAAAAGTGATGAACTAAAAACAAAATTCAAAAAAAACCCTCACTTGAAAATTTAAACTGTAAACACTCACAAAAGGAATATAACAAGAGTAAGGTTTGCAGTTTCCAACATGGCTGCTCCCAGCTTTCTGCAACCCACCTGACATCAGGTCACGACCAGTGGTGTCATCCAAATGATTTAGGAACAGGTATAGTACTCACTTTTGATTGGCACTTGTCGGGGTCTGCCCACCAGAAGTGATGTCGTAAGCCGGAAGTGATGTCATGATTATTGCCATAGATGTGATCATGTTTGTAATAACTTCAGCTTGTGGTTAGTGTTGATTTAACTTCTATTGCTTTGCTTTCTAGAGATGTGTATATACATATTTTGCTCCAACTGTTCCCTGGTTAAATAGCAGGGGCCAGCTTTGAGTGGGCAGGGCCAGCTCAACTTCTAGGAACTGGTACTCGCGTAGTGGTGCGTAGTGGGTGCATGACATCACTGGTCACGACCCCCCAAGTGGGTCCCGACCCACAGTTTGAATAACACTGTTGTAAGGATTACAGAGAGCATGTCTGTGACACCCTCCAAATACCAAGTATTCGCACTGTCAAATATGCTGGAAGTGTTTTGTGACAGCTACTGTTGGGCAGAAAAGGCGGAGCTTACTGGGTTCCACTGCCCCATGTGCCCCTCCCCCCACCAAGGCTTCATTTTTTTTTATGCCAGTCAGCTCTTGGCTCACACATGTGTGAATGAATAAATAAATAAATAAATAAATAAATAAATATATAATTAAAGTCCCAAATTCTGTGAGAACTTGAATCTTGAAAGCAAAATAAATTACACAAAATAAATCAAGGCAACTGTATTCTTCTTTAAATATATAACAGGCAACAAATATTTCTTTAAAAAAATCTGCATCTAATTCCTTTGACAATAAAAGCTTGCCAGTTTTGGGACTGTGTCCCATTCTAGTTGTCTGTCTTTTGTTTGAATAGAACTCATTACTTTTGATGTTGAGAGTAGTCTTATGGTTTTCTTATCCTTTCTTTTAACTGATGGTATGTCTTCGTCTTTCCAGTATTTGGCATACAGACTCCTGGTTGCCACGAACATATAGGCAACTATTTCTTTGTATTATATAGAAATAGGTTAGCACAAAAACCAAGCAGGGTTCTCTTGAACCTCAAAAGCTATTATTTCATTCATTGATTTTACAATAAATCTCCAGTGTGGCTTGAATCTTGAGAAGCAGAATGAATTACGCAAAGTGAATAAATGACTCTATTTTAATTTGCATATTTTATTCTGGGTGGGAAACAGACTCGGGTTCCCTTGGTGTTGAATCTGGATTTTTGGAATGTCCCTAGTATCTCTTAGATCTGATTAGTTTCACATTCAGAGGACAAATGAACACAGTGGAGTTGGATCTTGCTCTGTACAGCTTAGTGCTGTTCGCTCCGGCGGGCACTTCTCCAAGATTTCAAACAGGCGTCTTTCTCAGACCAGCCCTACTGCATAAATTCTTTTAACTGGAAACGTCAGCATTTGAAACGGGGATCTCCTCTCTGCAAAGCAAAGGGCGTTGCACTTGTAACCTCACTCAGGGCCCAATCCTATCCGACATTCCAGTGCTGGTGTAGTTGCAATGCAGCTCCAAGGTAATAGAACAAATGTTCTCTTTCCTTGAGGAGGCCACCATGACTGTTTCCCCATCTCAGGATGTACTGCAAGCCCCATTGGCATGGTTGCAGTAAGAACATAAGAAGAGCCCCGCTGGATCAGGCCAAAGGCCCATCTAGTCCAGCTTCCTGTATCTCACAGTGGCCCACCAGGTGCCTCAGGGAGCAAACAAGACAACAAGATGCCTGCATCCTGTTGCCACTCCCTTGTATCTGGCATTCTGAGTTAAAATTCTGAGGTAAATAACCCGATCGACCCAATATGGGCCTTAAGAACATAAGAAGAGCTCCACTGGATCAGGCCAAAGGCCCACCTAGTCCAGCTTCCTGTATCTCACTGTAGCCCACCAGGTGCTTCAGGGAGCACACGAGACAACAAGATGCCTGCATCCTGTGGCCACTCCCTTGCACTTGGCATTCTGATAGCCCTGTAAAAGTTGGAAAGGATTGGCCCGTAAGTTACTTCCTGTCCATCTTCTTGAAGTTAGTTCTATGAGTCCATCTTTACTCCTCAAGCCATTTCAGTGTTTGTCTCTGGATTGTCTCCACCCCTCTGAGGCTCTCCACAGCCTAGAAGGGTATTGCACAGGTAGCCAAGTGCATGTCATGGGTCTCTGGACGTCTGCTGCTTAATCGGCAGTCTTTCTCAGTTCTCCGCTCACTGCACTGTCAGTGGCTTTTTGAAACGTGCGGCTCTTTCTCAGCCAGCTTGTGATACGGCTCTTGGGTCTGAAAGTTCCAGAGGAAGCACTCGTGATGAAATGGTTTTAAGCAGCACTCTGGACTGTCTCCTCCTTGCCCTCTTTCCCCTCTTGTTGCCTGACTCTCTGTCTCTGGTGGCTTCCCACTCTCAGTGCTTGGCCGTCCTTTCGAAGTCCTTTGTCTTCCTGGCGGGCTGCCTGGGCTGCAAAAGTCTGTGCTGGGAGCTGCCAGGCTGCCTGAGCCTGGCTTGGCAGGCACGTCCTCTCACAGGGCTCCGTTCCGAGCCAAGGCCTCTTGGAGGTGCTTGGAGTCAGCTTTGGGCAGTGCCGGGGTGCCAGTCCAGAGCACCCGCCAGTCTGAGTGCTGACTGAGCTTTTCTGGCCAATAAGTGGAGCCTTATCTCGTTCTCTCCTATAAGAGAGAGGCTGTTGCTCCAGCTGTTGTCTTTGCCAGGACTCCTTCAGGGCAGGTCGCAGGCTGGGACTCCAAGATTCTCGTAGCTTCAGCAGCCCGCCAAAGAGGTGTCAGCTTTTTCTATCCCTGCCTGACTCTGCCAGGAAAGATTCCGTCCTTCCCCTTGTGACTCCTCCCTTCGCACACCTGTCCTCTCTGCAGTGCCGGCTGATTGGGCTTGGAGCCCACAGCAATTATGCACGGAAGGGATGGAGTCGATAGAGGGATGTTCTTTTCCCTCTCTCAGAACACCAGAACCAGGGGGCAGCCGCTAAAACTGAGGGTTGGGAGAGTTAAAACAGATAAAAGGAAGTACTTTTTTACCCAGCGGGTAGTTAATCTGTGGAACTCTTTGCCACAGGAGGTGGTGATGGCATCTGGTCTTGATGCCTTTAAGAGGGGACTGGATGGATTTCTGGAGGAAAAGTCCATCATGAGCTATAGGCTATGATAGGTTGGGCAACATCCTTATGTTAATGGTAGGCTACTTCAGAGTACTGGGTGCAAGGGAGTGGCAACAGGATGCAAGCATCTTGTTGTCTCATGCCTCCCTGGGGCACCTGGTGGGCCGCTGTGAGATACAGGAAGCTGGACTAGATGAGCCTTTGGCCTGATCCAGCAGGGCTCTTCTTATGTTCTTATGTCCTGACGGAGTCAGGGGAGCCCTGAAGGTCGTAAGAAGTCCAGCTTCCTGTATCTTACAGCGGCCCCACCAGGTGCCCCAGGGAGGCATGAGACAGCAAGATGCTTGGATCCTGTTGCCACTCCCTTGCACCCGGTACTCTGAAGTAGCCTACTACTAATGTTAAGGAGGTTGCACAGCCCATCATTGCCTATAGGCCATTTGCCTATTGCCTATAATCTTGGCTGTCTCTTGTCCCATTAGCACCAGGATGTGTCCAGCAAAAATCCAGGCGCAGCTGATGCTGTAGGGTCACTGGTGGCCACGTGGGTGACTCTAGGAAGGTGCAGCCCCCTCCAGAGGAACCCCATGTAAGCCATTCCATGTGTCCAAAGAGAGAGATTCCATTTCATTTATTTGCCCTGACACCTGACTAAAGGTGCCTAATTATGAGTTTTAATTGGTTAATCAATTGATTCAATCTGCACATGTTACTGCAAGGCTGTTTAGGAACACTTACCAGCTGTCCCGTTTTTTTTTTGGGGGGGGGGCGCGTCAGCTGCCTGGGGACTTAATTTTCCCTCTGCTTCAGCTGCCCAACCGGTTATTATTCTCCAGTGGCAGAGCTGGTACTTGTTAAAAAGAGGAGACAAAAGTTGTGGCTAATGACTCCAAACCTGCATGGTTAACCATGCTTCCTTAATAAGTTGTATTACATGGTAGGGACAATTCACCATCAGTTATTTGGCTGTTAAACACTCGGTGGCGGAGGATGCTCTGCTTTGCGCAAGAAGGCACTTGGCACAGTCTCTTCCAGCGTTTCTGAGTCAGGGCGAGGGAGACCCTTGGCAGCCACTGCTGCCAGTCAGAGTCAACCATTCTGAGCTGGATGGACCGAGGGTCTGATTCAGTAACAGACGTCTTTACTTTTTTCTCACTCTCATCCTCGACTCCCCGGGTACTTTTGTTCCCCCTCCTAGTCGTCCCAGGATGTTTGCCCCTTGGAACGTGAACTTCCTTCAAATCCCAGTTCAGGTTATTTGGTGCTGATAGTCATTCAAAGAAAAAAGCCACCCTCTTCTGTTTCTGATATGCCCGTGGTGCTGGCAGAAGCCGGCATTGCCCTTCTCTCTTGGGAGGAATGCCTAGCTTAGGATGCTGCTGGCCAGGTGGTTGGTTCTCAAAAGCACTTGATTGTGTGAGCCCTGCCTGAGGAACGACAGTCATAGGTTTAGTTCAGTGGTTCTTAAGGTGGGAGCTGTGGATCCCCAAGGAGCCACGGACACCAGCCCCAGAATCCCTGCAAAAAAACCCTGCTGCCCTGCACAATGTATGGGGTCGTAGCCAGTGATGTCATGCAGGGGGAACGCGGGGGAACTCAATTCCACTAGTTAAAATTAGGGCTGACTCCGCCCACTTCACTCTCCCTCCCCCCTCCCAATTCCTCTGCAAAGAGCTTTTCTTCTTGGTTGGCCGGCACTCAGAGGGTTAAAGGGAGCGACTCCAGATTCCTAGGGGGGCGAAGGCAGTGATGTCATTCAGGGGGAACAGACCAGAACGGGCGTTCCGGATCCTAACAGGCTCCGTGGCTGGTTCCTGGTTCCCAACAAGTGCCAATCAAAAGTGAGTTCCTGTTCCTAAATCATTTGAATGACATCACTGGTCGTAGCCCTAATGGGGAGCCCTGGCCAATGGCCCAGTAGGTCAAGGAAGCTGCTCGTTGAAGACGTTTGGGAGCCACTGGTCTAATGTATTGTGTTCTCTTCCTCTCCTCCCACCCTTTGCCTTGGCTACAAAGGTAAAGCCCTGGCCCCAGCTAAGCGAACCTCCCGTGGTGGGAACCCCTGGATGGCTGTGGTCCTCTCCTGGCTGCTGGTGCAGGTGAGTGTGGCTGTACGGGGGTGGGGTGGGGTGTAGGGCTGCTTCCCTTGCAGGTGCTTGAGTGCCCTAGTCTGGGTTCTCAAGCTGGGCTGTGTGTTTGAACGTTGGTGATGGGCAGCCTGCAGTACGGGTGATACAGGCAGCAACCGAACGGGGCTGAAGGTGCCGTGGAAGGCTTGGTGGGGACCTGGGGAGGCAGGTGGGGGAGGCAGCCAAGAAGTGCGGCTCCATGGAAGGCAGCATGAGAGCCATGGCGGGTGAGGCCCCGCCAGAGGGGAGCCTTTGAACTAGTTGGGTGGGTGGAGCTGGGGTGCCCTGAAGTCTTGGCAGTCCCTTGGCACCAGCTGGCTGTTTGGAGTGCCTCTTCCGGGCAAGCTCGGCCGTGAATTAATCCCCTGCAGTTGTTCAGCTCCAGAAGACCAGCTAAGATTTGAGAAGTGTCCGTCCGTCCGTCCCCCACCCAGCAATTCTTCCTGCCACCTGCTCCAAACGTACCTGCTGATGTGCCAGCCTCTGCTCTTCCCTCTCCCTGGCCTGGGGGAGAGAATAGTGGTGGGCCAGAGCACTCTCCTCTCCACTTCCTCTTCCTCTGTGTCCCCTCTTCTTTTTCCAATGCAGGAAGTGGGAGGGCATGGGTGACTTGCTGCCTGAGGCGACCACCTCAGTTGGCCTCATGAATGGGCTGGCCTTGCCCCCCCCCCCCCGAAAAAAAAAGACACTCAGAAAGTTTGAAAGATGATGCCTCTGCTAGGTCCTGTACATAGAAGCGGCATGGAGGCTATGCGGTTCGTGGAGGCCTTTGAAAAGGCCATACAGATAGCTGAACAGTGTTAAACTTCTGCCCCTGGCTTGTCCTGTCCCTTTCATTTTTTGTGGTACTTTTAAGTGGTCTGTTCTGCTGGCTGTTCTAATATTGCTGTTATAGTTTGGACTGCAACCGTGTGCGTGTGTTAATGTTTTGATTTCCTCATTGGCATATGTTTTATGTTGTCATTAGCTGCCTTTATGGCCCAATTCATTCAAAAGGTGGGTAGAGATTAAAAAAAAATACATATATGAATAAATGCATTAGATGAGCAAGCTGGGAGATCTGCACTTGATCAAATGAATAGTTGGGGATGGGTTCGGAGAGAGTCGAGTGCCCTGGGGATGCTGGGAAGGGGAAGGCAAGGCAAGGCTGGTCTAGACAGCTGTTGCTGAAAGTGGGTACGTGCAATTTGCATCAGGCCTCACCCCTGAGCAAGTGAAGGAGGAATCGTGTCTGCTGAACACATGCAGAGTGCATGTTCTGCACCAGGGCAGAAACCGGAGGACACTCCTGCACATCTGAGGTCAGGCAAAGCCAGCCTTAACTTCAGCCTCGACACCTCACCTTCTGTTTAATCTGAATAATGGTGAAACTTGAGGAATCATTTGAGTGGGGAGGGAAGCAGGTTGGTAAACGGGGGTGGGGGCTTCTCGGGTACAGGGCTCTAGGCTGGCAGAGGGTAACTGACCTGCAGAGCATCGTGCCCCAGGACAAATGGCTGGGCGGAAATCTGCCGGTGACCAGGCGGCCTCATCAAACCTGGCACCAGTGAAGTTGGGAGTGTAGCTGCAAACTCCATCAGGATGGCAAGAGGAGCTGAACTGGCTGACCAGATCCCCGTCCAGCCCGAAAGTGCTCTGCCACGCTGGCAGTGTAGCTCAGCTCCTCGGTGGGACCAGGCTTGGTATTCAGGAGACGCCAGGTTCAACCCTGGGCATTTGGGGCTTTGACTGGAAGAGCCCCCCCCCCATGCCCATGAGCTGCCACCAGTTGCAGCGGGCAAACTGGTGTGCACTCTCTGCTTACGATGCAGCCATGGCAAGCCCCACTGTGCCACCTGGGGGCGAGGCCTTTCATGCAGTGGTACTCAGGAGGGCACCTGTTTCGCCTGCTCCCAGGTTTGGTTCCAGCCTGACATCTCCAGTTCAGAGAATCTTGAGTGCAGGGAGGTGGCTAGAAGATGCCCCTGCCTGAGTGAACACCCAACTGGACCAAGCCAGAGGTTTTCAAACTGGGGCGTTGCAGCGCCCCAGCCAGAGAACCCGCCCTCTCCTCTTAAGAGGTGGCCCTGTCCCTCTCAAGGGGGTCCTCTTGGGGATTGCGCTGCTGCCTGCTCTCCCCCGATCCCGCAAGCACTTGCAAGGGTTTTCAGATCTCTGAGAGAATTTGCAAACCGTTGGACTAGGCAGTCACGAGCTGAATGGCGCCGTGTGGTCCCTTTTCCTTCTTGGCCTTGGAAAGTCGGGACAAGCCTCTTTGTCAAGCTCTTTTTCCAAGGATTGCAAAGAAGAGGATGCCTCCCCGCCTTTTATTTTCACGACAGCCCTGTGAGGTGGGTTAGACTGAGGGGATTTGAGGTTAAGCCTAGCCGCTCTGCTGCACGTATCCCAGAGAGTCCTTTTGGACCCCTGGCCGGGGGGGGGGGAATGGAGTGAGCCGGTGCCTCCCGCCCGCCCGCCCACCACGAGATCTGTATCAAGCTCTGCTGGAGGCGTCCCAGGTGCATTAAACAATTGGTCTGATGCCGTGTGCAAATGTATCAAAGTGAGACGCGCGGCTCTGCCTCGGAGACGGATCTCGGCGAGGCACCCCAGAGACTCCCATCAGCTAATCTGCAGGAGCCGCCATCCCCCAGCGCTCTCAATAGCGTGTGCGCTGCGCCGCCAAATTGGACAAATACATGTAATGCAAAAAAAATTGCCCCATTAGCCGGCAAAGGAACATTGCGGCGCACTTGCGAGGGGAGGGGAGGGGAGGGGAGCGGGGAGGGAACCATTAGGTGCTTCAGGCCCAATTGAAGTCGCCGTGGATCAGCATCAACTCCCGGCACCAGCCGCGTCGCTCGCTGTGCAGAAGATAAGCGGAGGGAGGGGAGACCGTGCGCGACACGTCGGAGCTTGCACAGTGCCTGCCTGGCAGCTCTCTGCGCCTGGAAAGGGGTGGGAGGGACTGATGGGCCTCTTGGGAGCCAAGGCAGGGTCTTCAGTAACAGCAGCAGAAATGACCACAGACCCAGACGCTGTTGAAAGCCTCCGGAGGTTGCCAGACGGGCCGTGTGTCCGCAGAGCTGCTTGTGCCCCTGTTAACCTACCTCGCCTCGCTCCAGGGTTCAGGGCTTAATTTCTGCAGGAGCCTCCTGGCGCTCAGCCTCAGGCTTTGCTCTCCATGTAAGGGTTCAGCCTGAGAACCTTTGGAATGCCTCTGAGCAGATGCAGAGTGCATTTCCCCCAGTCAGTAACCGGACCCTGCCATGTGCATCTCCGAGGGCGTGAGGATTCCGGGCAGGCTTGGGCGGCAGCTGTGGCTCAGGCTGGGCGCATGCTCTGGGTCTGTGAATAAAACGGCCAATATTATCATGCCATTGTACAAATCGATGGTAAGGCCGCACCCAGAATATTGTGTCCAGTTCTGGTCGCCGCACCTCAAAAAGGACATAGTGGAGCTGGAAAAGGTGCAGAAGAGAGCGACGAAAATGATTACGGGGCTGGGGCACCTCCCTTATGAAGAAAGACTGCAGCGTTTGGGGCTCTTCAGCCTGGAAAAAAGGTGCCTGAGGGGGGACATGATTGAGACATACAAAATTATGCATGGAAGGGATAGAGTCGATAGAGGGATGTTCTTTTCCCTCTCTCAAAACACCAGGACCAGGGGGCATCCGCTAAAGCTGAGGGTTGGGAGAGTTAAAACAGATAAAAGGAAGTATTTTTTTACCCAGCGGGTAGTTAATCTGTGGAACTCTTTGCCACAGGAGGTGGTGATGGCATCTGGTCTTGATGCCTTTAAGAGGGGATTGGACAGATTTCTGGAGGAAAGGTCCATCGTGGGCTATAGGCAATGATGGATTGTGCAACCTCCTTACAAAGGTGGTGGGCTACTGGTACCGGGTGCAAGGGAGTGGCAACAGGATGCAAGCATCTTGTTGTCTCCTGCCTCCCTGGGGCACCTGGTGGGCCGCTGTGAGATACAGGAAGCTGGACTAGATGGGCCTTTGGCCTGATCCAGCAGGGCTCTTCTTATGTTCTTAAGGCCCATTGCGTGACAGCTACTCTCAGCACACAGGGGGCTGTCAGAGTGGTCCTGCTTGTGGTGGGGAGGCTGGAATTGGAGGGTCTCCATTTTAGGACGCCAAAAAATGACCCCACAAGCTCTTTACCTTCCGAACTTAACTTACATCCCAGGCCAAACGCAGCACCTCTTGCTTAACCTGAGGACCTGGTCTGTGTCTAGTCGAAGAGGGGGTTGGAAGCTTCATCGGGACCAAGCGAAGCTCTGTTGATCTGACCCTCCGGAGCTGCAGTCTGCACATTGGGGTGTGCGTGACAGGTTTCGGTTCCGAGGGCAGCGCACCTCCTGCTGCAATGGCTAGGAGTGTGTGAGGCTTTTTTTCTACGTTTTGCGCCTTGTTGCAGGAGGCCTGAGAAGACAGCGGAGTCTCAGTGGCTTGACTTCTGTCAAGGAGAGCCCGGTTTTGAGCTGTGCAATGCCAGTCCAGCCTGCGCTGCCGTCTGGGCCAAAGGCGGGCGGTCCCCTCTTGCACCTCCCGTTTCCACCGACTGGCTGTCCCCCTCATGTGCCAAAGGATCAGAACCAGTGATGTCATGCAGGGGGAACGCGGGGGAACTCAGTTCCACTAGTTAAAATTAGGGCTGACTCCGCCCACTTCACTCTCCCTCCTCCCCCCTCCCAATTCCTCTGCAAAGAGCTTTTCTTCTTGGTTGGCCGGCACTCAGAGGGTTAAAGGGAGCGACTCCGGATTCCTAGGGGGGTGAAGGCAGTGATGTCATTCAGGCTCCGTGGCTGGTTCCGGGTTCCCGACAAGTGCCTAAATCATTTGAATGACACCACTGATTCAGAACCCCACCTGGAAGGGGCCAGAACTCACAAATCAAGAGGTGAGGGTGCAGGCAGGAGGAAAGAGCCCAGTTTCTCCCTTTGCACTAAGGCCTGTGTCTCGGCCATATCTCTCAAGCTACCGTTCTCCAAGAGGCTTGTTTTGTGGGCTGTGCAAGGGGATGCTGCCATCCTGCCCCATGCTGCCCCCAACTTGGGAGAGTACTGTGGGTCCCAAGCCCTTCAGGTGTCTGGGCTCCCTTCCTCTTTGCCAGCCCTCCAAAGTCTCTCTGATTGGCACTGATTGAGAGCCCCCTGCCTAGAGTTGCCCGCAGAGCTCTTCCCCCCCCCCCCACACACACACACTTGCGCCTGTCCTCTTTGGGTCCCCTTGGTGCTGGGGCAGGGCACCTTTCAGCGGTGGCTCTTTTACCTTGATGGGCGGCTAAATGAATTATAGATCAAAGGCAAGTGTGGGGGGAGCGGGAGAGACCCCATGAGAGCAGCCAGGCACGCTCCCCACTTGGCGCACGCTATTAGCTGGCAACTGGCTAAAAATCCCCAATTGCTTAGACGGCCCGAACGGCCTGAGCGCAGGTTGGACTGTGCTGCGAAGGGACAGGGAGGACCAGGCTCTTCTCAGGGAGGGCTGCACATCTAGCAGCATTTGGAGACCTGGTCCCAGTGGAGAGCCAGTGGGTCAGCCACGAGCCCCCGCCTGCTAGAAGAACATAAATGCAGGACCCCTCTGGTCTAGCCCCCTGTTTCTCCCAGCGGTGAGTGGTGACTAGTAGCAGGGACGTCATCCGAGCGCCGGAACTACCAGAACGCTCAGATGATTGACAGCCCTCCACCCCTATGGCAGAGGGCTGCCACGCCCCCCCCCCAGCCTCAGTGCACCGGAATCGCTCCATTTTTGAGCGATTCGGGATGCAAGGGAGGGAGGGCAGGCCCAGCAGCAGCTCGCCCATCCTCCGAAGCGGTGGAGCGGCCCAGGGCCTCCGCGGAACTAGCGGAATGGAGTTCCGGGCCGTTCCCCCTGAATGACATCACTGACTAGTAGTCCTCAATAGACCTCCTCTGTGGATGGTCATGTCCTCTTTAGGAGACAGCTACCCTAGTGGCCGTTCTCACATCTTAGGGTACTGAATTCAGCAGGTTAATTGTGCATTGTGTGAAGACAGAGCTCCTTTTGTCCCTTCTGGGTCTTCCACCAATCACTTCCTTTGGTTCACCCCTTTGTTCTGGTGTTGGGGGCCGGGGGGCAGGGGAGAAAACGGCCTGTCCAGCCTCCACCCAGAGGCAGATCTAAGAGAGGGCAAAGCTCTAAGTTTTGCAAGAAGCCTGACCTTGCAGTGGAAATCACTCCTCTCCTGCACTGTTTTAGCCAATCCTCACCGGGAAAATCCTCACCTTACTGGCTACAGCAGCAAGGGAGAGGAGGGATTTACATGACAGGGTAAAGCTTCTTGCAATACTTAGAGCTTTGCCCTCCCTGTAGATCCGCCTCTGCCTCCACCCCACCTTTATATATCACTGGGGAGTTTCTGGGTGGGTGGGAGGGAGGCAGCACAGGGGAGGGGTTCCTGGCTGCAGCGGCTCGCACTGGGCCCTAACCTCTTTCCCGCTCCCTTACTCTCCTCGGACTTGTGCCAGCAAACTGGCTGGTGCAGATTTGAGGAGATGTGTTTGTGTGGCAGAGATTTGCCCAAGGGTGAGAGAAGAGAGTGCCTTACCTCCTGGGACTGCCCCCATAGATGAAGCCGCCCCTCGTGGGCCTGGGTGCGTCAGAGGGGACGTTTAGTTAAGACTGGGCTACTGGGCTGCAATCTTATTCATGCTTACGTTGGAGTAAGCCCTACTGAATGCTGCTGTCCGTCACTCGGGAAACCAGTGTAGTGGATCTTGCAGTCATGCTGGACCACGTGGCTCAGTCCGCAGCATCTTCCATTGGATGAGCAGGGCTGGGAAGGACCAGCAGAGCCAGGCCAGGCCCAAACTCTGCATGGCCTCAGGTGGAGTCTGCGCCTGGGCGAGGCCTGCTGAGCCTTTGCCCCTCCCTCTCTGGGCCAAAGCACTGCTAGCTGTGCAGACCTATCTACTGAGCAGTTCCCCCACAGTGATGAGGGTGTTTAAATGCCATGGGGGGTGGGGTGGGACAGGAAAACCACACTTCTGCAAACTGGGGAAAAAAGGGAGATCCTCCAATGCTGGAAGGATTTCTTAAATTACTGTGAATATTTTTATTAGCATTTTATAATCTGTATTCTCAGCCAAATGTGTTTATGGCTTTTCTGACTGCAGCAATAAATGCATCTTTTTCTAGACCTCTGACAAAACGACTTACTTTTGCCCCTGAGACAGAGTGTAGCAGCTCAAAACGAGGCAGGGGCTCTTGTCCGCTGGAGCAAAAATCCCTTCCGCTCTTCAGGGTCTCACCTCTTCTGCTCCCGGAATGTTTGAAAGGCCCCAAAACAGGGGATCAGCTCTGTGGATCTCTTGCACAACTGGGGTTGGGGGGGGGGAGTACAAATTATATGGTAAAGACCCCACACCAATGGTGTCTTCCGCAAATGAACAACCAGAACGCTGGGCAGGGCATAGGCGGGACTTCCGCGTGATTGGCAGCCCATCCGTGGCGTTCCGCAGCTATCCTGGCCTCAGGGGGGCTCCCGCTCGCCACGAGGGACAGGTGAGGGTCACACCGGGTGCCTGGGCAAGCAGCGGTGGGGCGCGCTAACCGGGGGCAGCCCCCCCCAGGCCAGGACAGCTGCGGAACAGTACGGATGGGCAGGCAATCACACGGAAGCCCCGCCCATGTCTCGCCCAGCGTTCCGGTTCTTCATTTGCGGATAACACCACTGCCCCACACCCACATAAACAGGTTCAATTGGGTTCACCTTTGCAGGAGCAGCTCACTGATGAATAACTTGCCCCCCCGGGGGGGAGAATATCTGAAGGACCCCCCTACTCAGGCTCTTGTCAGCACACCTGTGTGTGTGAGGTCAGCTGGCCAGCCATGCCTTTTGTGGGAGACCATGTGCTAGTCTGTGGGGCTTGAAGGCATTGAGGCTGCTTGGGGGGCTGGCAAAGCTGAAGTGGCTGTGGGCTTGGGGGGGGGGGCGTGACCCAGCCAGGTCTGCCAGGGAGAGCAGAGGTGGCTTTGCAGTAGGGGACTTTGAAATGGCAACGAGCTCGGCTGCAACCAGGGTCTCTGCAGTCATGCGGCCGTTTTCCTCCTGCTTTCCCTTGGCGGTGACTCTTGTTTTGCAGAATCGGAATCGATGCCGATATGGACGAGTCATGCGAATCAACTTTCTCGCTTTTCCCCATCCTTATTTCTCTCAATTCAGCTTTTTCAATAGACTGTTTTGTTTTGCGTGTTTAAAAAAAAAAGCAACTCCCAGCATCTCTTGCTTCAATGGGGCCGGTTGTGCACGACAGATTTTAAATGTAGTTTTTTACGATAGGCTGGTAGGGTGTTGCGGGAGCTGTTCTCCAAATTGCCTCTTGTTGATTTTTACATTTTTCTTGACGAATGCAGCTTTAAAGCGACCCATTGCCTAGGATTGAAACGGAGCATAAATGGGGGATAGGAGGGAAACAGCAAGTCTGACAACACGCTATCCAGCTCATACAGAAACATGCTTGGTTGCGTCTCCATCTTGTATGGAATTCCTATCCTCTAAAGCAGGATTCCTATCCTCTAAAGTGTGCAGGTCCCCCAAGGTAGCATTCTCAGAAGTGCTGCCCGTTCCACGCGCAGGGCCAGCTAGGCAGGCAGAACTCAGGGGTCTCAATGCGTGGATGAGACGCTGGTGTTGGGAGGAAGGATTTAGATTCAGGCACTGGGGGACGTTCTGGGACAAGCCAGGCCTGTACAAGAGGGACGGGCTTCACTTGAACCAAAATGGAACCA
Organism: Lerista edwardsae; assembly: GCA_029204185.1. Taxonomy (NCBI): domain Eukaryota; kingdom Metazoa; phylum Chordata; class Lepidosauria; order Squamata; family Scincidae; genus Lerista; species Lerista edwardsae. Next base: position 819,215 of record JAJKFI010000150.1, on the reverse strand, counting down.
GGCTGCTGGCGCTTAACATTAAAAAGGTGGCAGAGCAGCTTTTAAACTGATCCCTGGGGGAAAGCCGACAGGAGCCGAGTGGCGTCCGATTCGGAACTCCTCATCCCTACGGGAAGAGGAGGGTGGAGGAGTACCAAAGAGTAATGGAGGAGTAGGAAATAGAACTTCAAACGCGAGTGTAACTGACAGTTTGTCCAGTAGAAAGAGAGGTGGGGAAAAGGGATCAAAAAAGGGTCCCTCCTTAGGGAACCCCCTATATAGGTGTTATTATGCAAATGCCCAAAGTCTCCGAGCAAAGATGGGGGAACTGGAATGTTTGGTGGCTAGGGAAAAGATTGATATAGTAGGCATAACGGAAACCTGGTGGAATGCAGAGAACCAGTGGGATACTGCAATCCCAGGCTATAAACTCCATTGGAGGGACAGGGAAGGGTGCGTTGGCGGAGGGGTGGCCATCTATATCAAAGAAGGGATAGAATCCAGCAGAGTAGAAACTGAAGGTGGGCCAGACTCCACCATAGAGTCACTGTGGGTTAAACTACCAGGCTGTAAGAGCGATGTAATAGTGGGGGTGTGCTATCGTCCTCACGATCAAAAACTTGAAGGCGACCTTGAAATGAGGAAACAAATCAGGGCAGTGACCAAGAGAGACAGGATTGTAATCATGGGGGACTTCAATTATCCTCATATCGACTGGGTCAACTGGTGCTCTGGTCAAGAAAGAGAGACCGGATTCCTTGACGTGCTGAATGACTGTGCCTTAGAGCAGCTAGTCATGGAGCCCACCAGAGGACAGGCGACTCTGGATTTAATATTGTGTGGTACTCGGGACCTAGTTAGGGATGTCAGTGTTACTGAGCCATTGGGGAACAATGACCATGCTGCGATTGGTTTTGCCATGCATGTCCAGGAAAGAGCAAATCCGACACAAGAACCCTTGACTTTCGAAGGGCAGATTTCCCTCAGATGAGGAGGCTAGTTAGGAAGAAATTGAAAGGGAAGGTAAAAAGAGTCCAATCCCTCCAGGCTGCATGGAGGTTGTTTAAAATAATAGTAGTAGAGGCCCAGTGGAAGTGTATACCGCAAAGAAAGAAGAGTTCGACAAGGTCCAGGAGGCTGCCTGCCTGGCTGACAAACAAAGTTAGAGAAGCTGTAAAGAGCAAGGAAGCTTCTTTCCGTAAATGGAAGTCTTGCCCTAGTGAGGAGAATAAAAAACAACATGAACTCTGGCAAAAGACAAGTAAGAAGGTGATACGGGAGGCCAAGAAAGCGTTTGAGGAACGCATGGCTAGCAACATAAAAGGGAATAATAAAAGCTTCTTCAAGTATGTTAGAAGCAGGAAACCTGCCAGAGAGGCGGTTGGCCCACTGGATAGTGAGGGAGGGAAAGAGGAGATAAAAGGGGACTTGGAGATTGCAGAGAAATTAAATGAATTCTTTGCGTCCATCTTCACAGCAGAAGAACTTGGGCAGATACCACAGCCCGAACAGCCCTTCCTAACGACGGAATTAAATCAGATAATGGTAAATAGAGAAGATGTTTTAGATCAAATTGATAAATTACATATAAATAAGTCACCAGGCCCAGATGGTATACACCCAAGAGTTATTAAGGAACTAAAGTACGAAGTTGCTGACCTCTTAACTAGAGTATGCAACTTGTCCCTTCAAACAGCCACGGTGCCAGAGGATTGGAGGATAGCCAATGTCATGCCAATCTTTAACAAAGGGAGAAGGGGGGACCCTGGAAACTACAGGCCGGTCAGCCTAACGTCTGTTCCAGGTAAGATGGTGGAAAGCCTTATCAAAGATAAAATCCTAAAACACGTAGGGGAACAAGTATTGCTGAAGGAAAGTCAGCATGGCTTCTGTAAGGATAGGTCTTGCCTCATGAAACTTTTGGAATTCTTTGAAAAGGTCAACAGGCACCTGTGGATATCATATACCTGGATTTTCAGAAGACGTTTGACACAGTCCCCCACCAAAGGCTGCTGAAGAAACTTCACAGTCAGGGAATAAGAGGGCAGGTCCTCTTATGGATTCAGAATTGGTTGAGGGCCAGGAAACAGAGAGTGGGGATCAATGGGCAATTTTCACAATGGAGGGAGGTGAAAAGCGGAGTGCCCCAGGGATCTGTCTTGGGGCTGGTGCTTTTCAACTTGTTCATAAATGACCTGGAGACAGGGATAAGCAGCGAGGTGGCCAAGTTTGCGGATGACACAAAACTTTTCTGGGTGGTGAAGACCAGAAGGTATTTAATTGTGAAGAGCTCCAGAAGGATCTCTCCAAGTTGGGGGAATGGGCAGCCAAATGGCAGACGCATTTCAACATGGACAAGTGTAAAGTGATGCACATTGGGGCAAAAAAACAAAACTTCACCTATAGGCTAATGGGTTCTGAGCTGTCTGTGACAGCTCAAGAGAGAGATCTTGGGGTGCTGGTGGACAATTCAATGAAGGTCTCAACCCAGTGTGCGGCAGCAATTAAGAAGGCCAATTCCATGCTTGGGGTCATTAAAAAAGGGGTTGAGAATAAAACAGCCAATATTATCATGCCATTGTACAAATCAATGGTAAGGCCACACCTGGAATATTGTGTACAGTTCTGGTCGCCGCACCTCAAAAAGGTCATAGTGGAGCTGGAAAAGGTGCAGAAGAGAGCGACAAAAATGATTACGGGGCTGGGGCACCTCCCTTATGAAGAAAGACTGCAGGCCATGATGGATTGTGCAACCTCCTTACATTGTTGGTGGGCTACTTCATAGTACCGGGTACAAGGGAGTGGCAACAGGATGCAAGCACCTTGTTGTCTCATGCCTACCTGGGGCACCTGGTGGGCCGCTGTGAGATACAGGAAGCTGGACTAGATGGGCCTTTGGCCTGATCCAGCAGGGCTCTTCTTAAGTTCTGATGTAAAGCAGAGATTTTCAACCACCGTGCCATGGAATATTGGTGGGCTGCAAAAGGTCTGCAGGAGTACTGCAGGAGTTTGGAGTGCAGCAATTTAAAATATGTGAAAAACTCTTCCTGGTTCTGCAGCTGTGTTTCTAGCGCAGCTGTCTAGGAACAAATTGTCTGTCCCTCTTCCTCTGCCAGCAAAACTGGCGGAGGAAGAGGGACAGACAATTTGTTGCTTCAGACAGTTGCCCTCCATCATAGAGGCCAGATTATTCCACAATACAGGTGGGCCCCCTCACCCGTGAATTCAATGATCTGTGGATTTCCCCACCCCGGCATGTCGTTAGCATAGTTTAGATCCTTACCAGGGCGAAAATGTTCTTATACAGATTGCTATACATTTTCAAGCTTACAGCAACATGCAGGTAGGCTGCTGGCAGCCTGAAAGCTTGAAAACACTAGGTCAGTGTTTTCAGGAAGTTAAATGCTTTGTTAATGTCAATCAAGTGCTGTATTTTCAAGCATTCAGAGTTCATGCTTATAGCTACCTCTGTAAGGAAGAACATTTTTGACCCAGTAAGGCTCTAAACTGCATTAATGGGAGTGGTGGGCACAGAGACAGGGTTCCTTGCTATCCATGGTTTCCATTTGGGCGTGTGTGGAAACATTCCATAATGAAGCAGCGCAAGGTATAAAAGTGACCAATACTTGCAGTATTTGAAAAGGCTTTTCAAGACTAATTTTATGGGAGTGGGCAACACTGAATTACTGTATTCAGACTACTGACTCTTTTGGTTTTCTTATTTTAATGTGGGATGTTTTAGTATGTATTTTTAACTAGTTTCCTATTTTTACTGCATTTTTAAATGTGAACGATCTTGAGTCTGGGGGTGGGGGGAGGAGAAAGTGTGCAACTATTGTAAATGAAAGAAGGCCAGGCGTCATCTGCGGCTGGTGACATTGCAAGAATCTCCTTCTGCCGTTTCCTGCTGCTCATCCTCTCTTTTTTTTGTCCACAGCTGGTGCTCTTCTCTGGGAAGTTGAACACCATTGCTGCAGTGGTCACCATCTTCTTCCTCCTGGTTTATGCCACTGTGGACTTAGCCTGCCTGGCGCTTGAATGGGCATCAGCCCCAAACTTCAGGTGTGTTGAGGGGGTATGTGCATGTGTCAGTAGTAGGGAGGAAGAATGGGGTCCACCCATCTTGGGTGGGGAGTAATGAGCAATGATGGAAGAAAAGTCCATCCTGGGCTATAGGCCATGATGGATTGTGCAACCTCCTTACACTAGTAGTAGGCTACTTCAACCAGGTGCAAGGGAGTGGCAACAAGATGCAAGCGTCTTGTGTCTCGTGCCTCCCTGGGGCACCTGGTGGGCCGCTGTGAGATATAGGAAGCTGGACTAGATGGGCCTTTGGCCTGATCCAGCAGGGCTCTTCTTATGTTCTTAACCTACCAAAGAAGTCCTTGACACGTAGGCGGCTTACGCACAGGGGGGTGGAGGAGGAGAAGTGAGTAAAGCTGGGTTCATAGATCTGAGCAGAAAGCAACAGGGGAGCCTAGAACTGCAGGGCACTCGTGGTTGGCATGATGGCCGTGGCTGGATGTGTGTGTGGCTGTGCTTGTATAGTCCATAGTGATATGAGCGAACTAACAAAAGACAGGCCTGTCTTCATAATTGCAGAGGGTGGTTCATCTGAACTGCCTGCTTTTAGAGGAACTTTAGCAGTGTGTGTAGAGGAGCAGTTCAACTGCCGCTCCATAAAAATGAGGAATTTGGGGTAGGGTCTGTCCACTTCTTGGGAGGAAAGCGATGGCGAACCTAGACAACTTAATAAAAAGCCAAGACATCACCCTGCCAACAAAGGTTCGCATAGTCAAAGCTATGGTTTTCCCAGTAGCAATGTATGGCTGTGAGAGCTGGACCATACGAAAGGCAGAGCGCCGAAGAATAGATGCTTTCGAATTATGGTGCTGGAGAAGACTCTTGAGAGTCCCCTGGACTGCAAGGAGATCCAATCGGTCAATCCTCCAGGAAGTCAAGCCTGATTGCTCCCTGGAAGGACAAATCCTGAAGCTGAAGCTTTGGCCACCTCATGAGGAGAGAGGACTCCTTAGAAAAGACCCTCCTGCTGGGAAAGATTGAAGCAAAAGGAGAAAGGGGCGGCAGAGGATGAGATGGTTAGATAGTGTCACCGAAGCAATGAACATGAAATTGGGCGAACTCAGGAAGCTAGTGGAGGACAGGGAGGCCTGGCGTGCTGTGGTCCATGGGGTTGCAAAGAGTCGGACACGACTTAGCGACTGAACAACTGTCCACCCCATGTATGTGCCTGTCTTAAATGCCCAAGGCCATTCTGGTCAGTTGGGTATAATCTGAATCGGTCCCAGATGTTGTGGACTTAGGCATCTGCAGGATGAGAGAGAGGGCAGGGGTTCACGCATAAGGGGGCAGAGAGGCCAAATGGGTGGGCATGAGGGAGTGAAGAGCTTTGGCCCTGCAATTTATCTTAAAACTTCTGCTTTGCTTGGGTTCTTGCCACAGCCCCCAATCAAAGACAAAAGCATAAAAAGATTAAATGCAACATTTGATCCTAAAAACAAACATGTGTTAACCAGCCACAAAGCAAATTTGTGTGTCTAACCGAAACCATTGTCTCCCATCATCAGCCTGGGCAAAGGATCTCCCCCTGGTGGGCTTTTGACCAAAGTGCAACATTTTATATAGGGCCTGCTCTCCCCCACCCCTTCCAAATATTACATAAATCGGGAGGCCTCTCTGGGCCAGGAAAACTCTTGAAGTTGGTCCTGGGATGTCCGGTCATCAGTTCATGCAGAGAAGGGGTCATTTTGGAAGTGGCTCCACAGTGTTCATGCCTTGGTGTGTCCTTGGCACGGCTAGTTCCTGTGGAATCTGTGGGATCTACCCAGAAGCCTTTGTAGCAACGCAGGGCACTGTAGCAAGCTTAATCTTTGGCCCTGTTGAGGTTCAAGAAGAACCTTGAGCCGACCCATTTGCATTTTCACCACTGCCTCTACTCCAGGACCTCACCTTTCCCTTCATCTTTTGTACTCCAAGCTTCTTGCGTCCCTGGATCCCCAGGAGTAAAATTTCTCTGGAGCACTGTGGGCCTTGTGCATGTCAAGCGCGCCCGGGTATTTGTGCTCCGGACTGCTGCGGAGAGAAGCCAGCCCGCTCCCTTCTCTTCTCCTCGTGTGCAGAAAATGTCCGGCTTGGCAAAGCAGCTCTGGGAATCCCTCCCCCTTCTGGCAGTTGCTCCTCTCTGTGGCGGGGAGGGCCTGGTGATCAATTTCTCCCCCTAGCTAATCCCATCAAGCCGAGCACATCGCCCGTGTAATAAGCATTTATGATCCTGTTTAAAAAGCTTTTGCCCTTGAACAAATACCGTTTTTAAGCCAGAAGGAAAAGGGGAAAGCGCGGGGGGGGGGGGGGAGCAAGGAAAGACCCGGAGTGCATTCAGCTCTTTGCAGTGAATTTATGGGACTTGTCCTGCTTGGCTCCCTGGGGCGGCGTGCCAGTGGTTTTATGGCGCACAGTTTACATTAGTGGTAATTAAACTGAGGGGAGTAGGAGATGGGGGTGCTGGTGGTGTGTGTGTGTGTGTGTGTGTGTGAGAGAGAGAGAGAGAGAGAGAGAGAGAGAGAGAGAGAGAGAGAGAGCGCAGCATTATTCCTGGAACATCTGCTTTTTTCAAGTGTTAACTTGCCAGCAGTCCGGCATACTGGAATGGACAAACAGCAGTATCAGTTTGAGAGGAATGGTGTTGGTTTGCAAGGGCATCTGTATTGCCTGATGCTAGCATGCCTTTGCCTGTCCTAGGGCAAGCTCTGACAACATTTTCACAAGCTCTACATTTCCACATGGTCCAGTATGAACTGGGGACAAGTTGGCTGTGGAGTGAACGTATTGGCTAGCACCTGTGCCTTTAGTAATACATTTTCTGCTCCACCTGTCCTTGATGGGTTTTTGCAGCTGCTAATGTGATTCCCCCCCCCCAATAAAACAGTGGTCCACAGAATTACTGTGGTCATGGCGCCCTGTCACAGCACTGCCGCCATCTTGGATTGTGTGAAATCCAAGATGGCAGCACCAGGAGAGCTAGTACGGAAAGCCCACCAGGGGCATCCCTCATTGCCCCTGTGTGTTCATCGCAATGCACAGTTTGGGAACCCCTGCTCGGGAAACTACTGCCATAAGATACAGTGGCTGAAAAAATTAATAAGATGGCCTACCTGAAATGGAAGGGCAAGGATGGAAGCCAACACAGTTCTTGACTTGTTGGTATCCACGTATCCTGGGGTGCTCTTTGGGGAGAAAGGTGGAGTACGGATCAAATAAATAATGTGTGCCACTTGCAAAGTTGCCACTGACCTCTTTTTAAAACAGTGGTTCCTAAACTGTGGGTCGGGACCTGATTCTTGGGTTGCCAAGGATGATGGAAAGATCAGATAATTGCCTCAAGTCTTAAAGCCATTCAGAAATCAGATGTTTAAAGAGCTCAGCTCCTGCAGTTTGCAAGCATGTGTAAATATTGGGAGACAAACATTTGAAGGTATTTTCCTGGTTTTTATTACTCATAAATATTATTTCTTTCTATAACTTTTTTTTAAACATCTGGTAAACCTAGGTGGGTCCTGAGTGTGTCATGGTACTAAAAACTTTGGGAACCACTGATTAAATTATTAAGCCTGTCTTCATCCATAATATTTAGTTTATTTGATTAAGATGCTGAGTTCTGTTAAGGCCCCAGAAGGTTACTCTTGAAGGCCAAAGTTTGTTGACCTCCCCCCTCCCCATGAGGCTCCATTTGCAGTCTTGGGCTAATTGGAAGAACAGCCTTTGGAAATTCTTCTGTGCTGCTTCTCTCTTGCTGTCTCAGTCGCTCTGGAAGTTGGTGCCAAAAGATGTCCGCATGGCTGCTTGATGGCAGGAGGTCTCTGCCCTGCTCCCTGGAGAGCCTTTTCTTGTGTACACAATTGGCATTCCTGGAATCCCCGCTTCTTTTCTCCTAATCAGCTGGTGTTGCTTAAACCTGTTTCCAGGTCGGCAGGGTTAATCAGAGGCAAATGTTGGTACCCCTGGCAAGGTCAGATGCCCTTGACTCCTCCCTCTTTCATCCTGAGATGAGATTAGTGGTAAGGCCCATCTTTTGTAAACAGAAGGTTCCCCCTTCCCTGGCCTTTCCACCCAAAGCATTCTTGGGTATGAGGGCTAGAAAAGCTGTCTCTGGGCCAGAGACTTTGGCAAGCCAATGCCAGTTGAAGGAGGGCACTGGTGAGGTGGCCCAGTGCCCTGACTCGGCAGAAGGTGGGCACCTGGGCTTCACTGACTTGCTGTGTGTAAGGGTAGTGAGAAGACTGAAATAAATGAGAGCCTGCACTCAGAAGCCTGTGCAGTGGTGTCATCTAAATGATTTAAGAACAGGTACTCACTTTTGATTGGCACGTGTCGGGACACGCCCACCGGAAGTGACGTCATAAGCCAGAAGTGATGTCGTGGCAGGAAGTGACATGAAAAAAGCCCTTTTTGAGGCCTCGGGCAATTTTAAACTGACCCAACAGTTGCAACAGTATTCCACAGCCCCCCCCCCCAGAACATGTTAAGGAGGCCTGGCATCATGTTAAAACCCCAGAGCAACTCATTTTTCAGTGGCAAGGAAAGGAAAGGAAAGGCTCCGCTCGCTGCCTGCCTGCCTGCCTGCCTGGCTCTGAGAACATGCAGGCAACTCAAACATGCAGGAAATTCAAACGTTGCAGAGGGCGAAGTCGACGAGTGGGCGGGCAAATGGGCGGGGCCAGCTGTAATCCTAGAAACCGGTACTCGCGTACCCCCACGTACCCCCTGCATGACATCACTGAGCCTGTGCAACCCAAGATGCCTTGACCACGAGAATAAAGGGGGCATGAATACACGAAAATGGGCAGGCTCAAAACACATTGCGTTTGATGAAGGTATTTTCAGACCCCCTTAGAAAGCTGAAATGTGGTAGGTATGGAGCCCAATACATCTTGGGTTCCATACCTACCATTGCCTACCTACTGCTTTGCTCCCATTGGACTCATGCTGGTTTCTAGGAAAGTCTGGTCCATATGTAAAAGGTCACAAGTCGTGTGAGCATGTTGACAGTGGCAGGTTGTTCTTACTAGTTGGTGAGAGGGTGCTTCATTGTTCATGGTTTATGCACGTGGAAGTGGGTGGTTGCAATTATGCGCACTTCTGTGTGCTCTCACTCCACTCTCCTTCCTTCTCTTTGTCTTACTTTTCTGCGATAGCCCATAACAATGGGAGGAGGGCAGTGGGGGTCATGCAATGAAATTAACTGCTGGTGAGTGTTGAGTGCATACATTTAATTAAGCTTTTTTTTTTCTTGCTTTGAGTCTCTCTCTTTCATCAAGGAGGCTAAAGTAAACCACAGAGAGTTGTGGGGATGATGCTCAGTGGTCTGGCTATAAGGAGGTGGGGTCTGCAATTGCTAGACAGCAATCTGTACCTTCAACAGATCCTTGTTTAACATGCACATCTGCTAGATGCTGGCACGTGGTCTATAGACAAGCTGATTTATCCCAGAGAGCAACTCCTAGAAATACAGGTGAGTAAAATTGCCCAGAGTATTGTGGCTGCCCTTCATGGGGGGATACAGACTAGTCAGTGCCAAGTTTATTTTTGTCTTGAGTCGTACATCTCTGGGGTGAAAAAAGCACCCCAGAGATGCCTCTGTGTTTTCTCTCAGAGGCTAATTGCTGGGGGAGGGGAAAAGAGTGGTTTGCATTGGGTAATAGGCATGGGGGGAGGGTTAACCCATTCACCCCATGCTGGAGCTCTGAGCCGAGATGCATCAGGATACTCAGTCATGAATTTTCCCGCAGACATGCTTAGCCCTCCGTGTGTTCTGATGGGCAAGTGGGCTTGGGCTGAACCGGCCAGGAAGCAGGACTGGCAGCCTTTGCCCCTTTCCGACTTGCTGCTTTATCAGTGGAAGCAAAGCAGTAACTACAGGCATGAGATGGAATGTCATGGAATGGGCAGGCAAAGGTCAGGAGTAGACACACACCAAAGGTCCTGGCTTCAGTCCCTGCCAGCCTTTCCAGTTGAAAGGACCTTGGGTAGCAGGTCTGGGGAAAGGGCCGCTTCTCTCCCCATGACCTTGGAGAGCTGCTGCTCTGCTCCCAGCCAGCAGAGACAATGCTGGACCACTGGCCCAACTTGGCTTGAGGCTGCTTGACATGTCATCGTGTAATTATGCAAAGGCTGATGGGTGATGCTTGTGCATTCTGGTTAATAGTGAAACCAAAAAGGTGTGTCTGCATCATCACTCTTAAGGAGCTTTGGAAAAGAATCGGGATAAGGTGCAGGCTTTTCAGTGCAGTGGATGTGGTTGGTTGTTAGTGTAAAGCGGCTGTAGTATATGGATCAGATATATGTGTCCTGCAGCATTTCAGTACAGTACTCAGGTGAGGGTAGGGTGGGCAGTGAAGAGTGCTCATGGCTGAGTGGCAGAGCCTTTTGCTTTGTCTGCAGATGTCTTCTTTCAGTCTTTAGGCTCTGGGCTTCTGAAGACCTCCCGGTGTCTAAGGAAGCGTGCCAAAGGCTGTCCCTCCTTACCTGGGATGTGCTGGTCTCTGTTCATCCCATGCTCTGGATTGGAAAAGCAAGAGGAAGTGTGAAGGAGAGGTAAGTGGCAGGCTGGAGATGCTCTACTCGGCCACTCTCCTCTCCTGACCCCCACACTTCCTTTTCTGTTCAGCCCACTCTTCCTTCTCCAGTTCAGGGAGTGGGCGAAGGAAGAGCAGCAACACTGGAGGCAAGTGGATGGATGGAGGTCAATGCATCCTGCCAATCTGCTGCCTGAAGCAATTGTCTCAGCCAGTCTCTTGGATGGACCACCCTGCATGGCCTGTCCCGTAAGAAGAATCTCTTTGCCACAGGAGGTGGTGATGGGACCTGGTCTAGATGCCTTTAAGAGGGGATTGGACACATTTCTGGAGGAAAGGTCCATCGTGGGCTATCGGCCATGATGGGTTGTGCAACCTCCTTACATGAAGTAGTAGGCTACTTCAGAATGCCAAGTGCAAGGGAGTGGCAACAGGATGCAAGCATCTTGTTGTCTACTGAGCTCCCTGAGGCACCTGGTGGGCCGCTGTGAGATACAGGAAGCTGGACTAGATGGGCCTTTGGCCTGATCCAGCGGGGCTCTTATGTTCTTATGTTCTTAATCTTGTGTGTCTAGGTTTGGAAACAGGGACTTGACCCACTAGTATTCAGAGTTCAGTTCTGGTTCAGGTTCATCAGTATTTTTATAACTCACAAATTGGAAAAAAAACGTTGTTTGACAATTAGTTCAGGCATGTTTCAGGGAGAACCCCGTCAAACGCTTGCTTGAAATGCAACTCTGTAAAAAGGTTTTTTTTTTTTTTCCCCTGAAATAAAAACAATTATTTCTCAACTGGTTTTATTTTGGAAAACTTTATAAGGCTTTCATAAAGCACATGTTTATTTAGAGTATTTATACTCTGCTTTTCTTAACCCCGATGGGTTAAAATGTCAAAGCAGCTTACAAAAGTTAATTTTCAATACAGTACATGTAAAAATATAATGTATATATCATTTTAACAAACAATAAAATACCCATTATATACGATAAAATGGCTAATTAAAATTAGCTAATTAAAATTGCTAACCTTAAAAGTGAGGCTAAAAACTATACCAACAATCAGCAAGCAGACGGTGTCCAATCAACCTGTAACAACCTGGTGGGTAAGCTCATAAAAACTAATCAATGAAACACAGAGACCAAAAGCCTGTTGAAAAGTATGTCTTTAGCCCCCGCCCTAAGGTAGTCAAAGAAGAGGCAGTTCTCAAGCCCTCTGGGAGGGAGTTCCGAATTCAAGGTGCTGCCACTAAGAGAACCTTTCCTCTAGCGATAACCCCCCCCCAAAGGCGGACCTTTGAGGCGGACCTTTGTCACCCTGCTTATTTAACTTATACGCAGAGTACATCATGAGGAAGGCAGGGCTGGATGACTCACAAGCTGGAATCAGGATTGCTGGGAGAAACATCAACAACCTCAGATATGCAGACGATACCACTCTACTGGCAGAAAGTGAGGAAGACCTAAAGAACCTTTTGATGAGGGTGAAAGAGGAAAGTGCCAAAATTGGTTTGAAGCTCAACATTAAAAAGACTAAGATCATGGCAACCACTCCCATCACTTCCTGGCAAATAGGAGGGGAAGAAATGGAAGCAGTGACAGACTTTATTTTCCTGGGCTCCAAGATCACCGCAGATGGTGACTGCAGCCATGAAATTAAAAGACGTTTACTTCTTGGGAAGAAAGCTATGGTGAACCTAGATAGCTTAATCAAAAGCCGAGACATCACCCTGCCAACAAAGGTTCGCATAGTCAAAGCGATGGTTTTCCCAGTAGCCATGTATGGCTGTGAGAGCTGGACCATAAGAAAGGCAGAGCGTCGAAGAATCGATGCTTTTGAATTGTGGTGTTGGAGAAGACTCTTGAGAGTCCCCTGGACTGCAAAGAGATCCAATCGGTCAATTCTCCAGGAGGTCAAGCCTGATTGCTCCCTGGAAGGACAAATGCTGAAGCTGAAGCTCCAATACTTTGGCCACCTGATGAGAAGAGAGGACTCTTTAGAAAAGACCCTCATGCTGGGAAAGATTGAAGGCAAAAGGAGAAGGGGGCGGCAGAGGATGAGATGGTTAGATAGTGTCACCGAAGCAATGAATATGAAATTGGGCAAACTCCGGAAGCTAGTGGAGGACAGGGAGGCCTGGCGTGCTGTGGTCCATGGGGTCGCGAAGAGTCGGACACGACTTAGCGACTGAACAACAACAACCAAAGGCGGACCTTCTAAGGTCCATCTAAGGTAGAAGAAGGTGGACCTTCTAAGCCTCAAAGGTAAATGCCAGAACTTGTATTGGGCCTGGAAAGGAACCTGTAGCCAGTGCAGTCCTTAGAGCAGAGGTCTGACAGAGTGCGACCGGGTACTCCAAGAGAGGAAATTTTACCGCCGTCATGAACCTATTGCTAATTTTTCTACTTGGGAGTTTGTTCTGATTTAAGGCAATGAAGAGATTTGGGTTTGAATTCAATTCTGGTTCCCTGAATTGATTTTGGGGGTTCAGATTGACTTCCAGCTTAGAAAAGACCTTTCTTCTTGAGATGCTGGAGTCAGAATTGATCAAACTGGCTCTATAAACCAGTGGTTTGATTTTGTACAGTATATTAAGGCTGCTCCTTCTGTCCATTTTACAGGGAGTGGCCTTATTTTAAAATGTCACTATTAAGCAGCCTGTAAGGCACCAGGACACGCAGGTCGGTCACACGCGCACACACACACACACACACACACACACACACACACACACACACACAC
>JAJKFI010000150.1:784801-795584 GCA_029204185.1 Lerista edwardsae | reverse complement strand
ACCGGTTTCTAGGATTACAGCTGGCCCCGCCCATTCGCCCGCCCACTAGTCGACTCCGCCCTCTGCAACGTTTGAATTTCCTGCATGTTTGAGTTGCCTGCATGTTCTCAGAGCCAGGCAGGCAGGCAGCGAGCGGAGCCTTTCCTTTCCTTGCCACTGAAAAATGAGTTGCTCTGGGGTTTTAACATGATGCCAGGCCTCCTTAACCTGTTCTGGGGGTGCTGTGGAATACTGTTGCAACTGTTGGGTCAGTTTAAAACCATCTGAGGCCTCAAAAAGGGCTTTTTTCATGTCACTTCCTGCCACGACATCACTTCCGACTTATGACGTCACTTCTAGTGGGCGGGTCCCGACACGTGCCAATCAAAAGTGAGTACCTGTTCTTAAATCGTTTAGATGACACCACTGTCTAGGAGGTACCTGAAGTATGTGGCAGTGCCCAGTAGATACCTGTGTTTGTATCCAGTGAGAAAGATAGGAGTACAGCCTCTTACTGAGCACAATGGGCTTACTTCTGAGTAAAATAAGACCACTTTCAAACACCTCTGCCAATATTATATTGCCCAGGGAGCACTTGGGTTCTTTCACCCAGACACGGCCCTTCCGATTATGCCTTTTTGCTCTCTCAGTGATGGGAGGAAGATTTTGCCTGCATTGGACCTCCTTACCCTCCACTTGCACCATGTGAACCAGTTGGCAGCTTTTTCCTTACCAGCCTAGGGTAAGGAAATGCATATGGCTGTTAAGCACTTAACAAGCCTCATCTTGCTAGGACCAGTAGTGTCATTCAGTAACAAGGAGACGGAACGCGAGGCGGGACTTACCCCTTGATTGACAGGGAGCCTGCGACGCGTCACCGCCTGCCTTTCCGCCGCGGGGACTCCTTCCGGGTGGCGTGCCCCTCCGCGGCTCTCCTAAGCACCCAGCGCGCCACCCAGGCAAGCGGGCACCCCCTCTGAAGCCAGGGGTGCCCACGTGGCGCTCAGCAAGGCGACGACGCATCAGAAACGGGCAGCCAATCAGGCGGTAAGTCCCGCCTCGCGTTCCGTCTCCTTGTTACTGAATGACACTACTGGCTAGGTCCCGAGTACTTCCTATAAGGGGTAATTGAATCTTGTGGGGCCAGAGGAAATGGGGACTGCAGTGCTGTCCCACAATTAACAGCATCTCAGACTCTTGATGGCTGCCGCTACATACTGAGAGCAGAAGCATCTTTACATCCTCTGTGCTGTAAAAGGGTGAAAAAAACCACCTTGCAGGTACTGTGTCCTCTTTGTCATTGTCCCTCCTCATTTAATCATCTCCATTGTAGTAACCAGCCCCTTTCCTTCCAACGTGGAGCCTGGCCCTTCTTTAAACTAAGAGATTATAATAAAGTGCCACTGAGCATATACAGAGTGCAGTCTGTATTTTGGTCTGTAGAATTCTACGTCATTTTCTGGCACAGAGAGGTTACAACGCTTACTTTGTATGCAGGAGCTTTGATGCTCAGCATCCCCAATTAAAGGATCTCGGGTTAGCATTTATGCCCCACCTTCTCCCAGCAAGGGCACGCAAGTGGCTCACAACAGTTAAAAACATAATAATAAAACGTTAAAGATGGTAAAAACAAAGAAGAAACGAAGACACCCTCTGGATCGTGTAGCATTAAACAATTTAAAATTACATTCAATTAAAATGCCAGTTCTTCATGTCAGCCGTTGGGAGCCATCCTGACCAGACTGGTGAGGAGGAATGGTGTGTTCAATAGTTTTAAAATTGTGTTTAATTTGTGTTTAATATGATGGCCAAACCCAAGACACAGTCTGGTGTCTTCATTAGGGGTGCAAGGGTAAATAGGCTACCTCAGAATTCCAGGTGCAAGGGAGTGGCAGCCAGATGCAGGCATCTTGTGTGCTCCCTGAGTGGGCATCTGGTGGGCCACTGTGAGATACAGGAAGCTGGACTAGATGGACCCTTAGCCAGATCCAGCGAGGCTCTTCTGATGTTATGTTCTTAAAGGTTTGTGCAGTTGTGGCCTGTGTATGTGTCTCTGAGGGTGCAATCCTATCCTGGAGTTAGGCCGGCACATTTAGGCCAGCAGTTTGGCTGGCACAAGGGACACCGTAAAGTATGTTTGGACCACTCCTGGAGTCAGGGAAGCCATCCTCCCTGACTCCAAGAGTGGCCCAAACATGCTTTACAGTGGCCCTTGTGCCAGCCAAACTTTGCTGGCCTAACTGTGCCTGCCTAACTCCAGGTTAGGATTGTGCCCTGAGTTTAAATGTAACAAGCACAGCAAAGTGGCAGCTCGTGTAATCCAGCGTGACAGAAATCATAGCAGATTCATCCAGGAGGAACTAACTTTTGATCTTACTCATCTGGCTACAGCTGGCTTAGTGGTAGTTCCAGCATAAGACCATGGTTATCTTATTTACCATACCAAGCCCTCTTTTTTGTGGGACGAGCCTGAATCCTCCTTTGATGGAGCCAAGTAAGTGAAGAGCATTAGACCAAAGTTGCCGAGGGAATGGCTGGACCAGTGATGTCATGCAGGGGGTACCCGGGGGTACGCGAGTACCGGTTTCTAGGATTATGGCTGGCCCCACCCATTTGCCCGCCCACTCGTCGACTCCGCCCCCTGCAGCGTTTGAATTTCCTGCACGTTTGAATTGCCTGCACGTTCTCAGAGGCAGGCAGGCAGGCAGGCAGGCAGGCAGCAAGCGGAGCCTTGCCTTGCCTTGCCACTGAAAAATGAGCTGCTCTGGGGTTTTGGAACTGTTGGGTCACTTTAACATGATGCCAGGCCTCCTTAACATGTTCTGGGGGTGCTGTGGAATACTGTTGCAACTGTTGGGTCAGTTTAAAATTGTCTGAGGCCTCAAAAAGGGCTTTTTCATGTCCCTTCCTGCCACGACCTCACTTCTGGCTTATGACGTCACTTCCGGTGGGCGGACCCTGACAAGTGCCAATCAAAAGTGAGTACCTGTTTCTAAATCATTTGAATGACACCACTGGGCTGGACCATCGAAAGCTGTTGACTGTGTTGCTAAAGGAACCTCCAGCTTCAGCAGCCGTGTGCCACTGGTAGCAGCAGAGGAGGGTGGTTGTCTTCGTGCCCTCCTTGTGGGCTTCCTGGAGGCAACTAAAAACCTAAGAAGGGCCCTGCTAGATCTGGATGGTGGTCCATCTAGTCCAGAACCAGATGCCTCTGCCAGGTCCAGCCGTAATCCCCCATCCTGCTGTTGCTCCCCTCCCTGGAACTAGTTTTCAAGGCTCTGCTGCCTCTCCATCGATTGACTTACTTTCTGTGAATATGTCTTGGGTGCTAAAACTGAGGGTTGGGAGAGTTAAAACAGATAAAAAAGGAAGTCCTTTTTACCTA
This sequence comes from Lerista edwardsae, assembly GCA_029204185.1. NCBI lineage: Eukaryota > Metazoa > Chordata > Lepidosauria > Squamata > Scincidae > Lerista > Lerista edwardsae. Next base: position 792,220 of record JAJKFI010000150.1, on the reverse strand, counting down.
GCGGGTAGTTAATCGGTGGAACTCTTTGCCACAGGAGGTGGTGATGGCATCTGGTCTTGATGCCTTTAAGAGGGGATTGGACGGATTTCTGGAAGAAAAGTCCATCGTGGGCTATAGGCAATGATGGGTTGTAGCCTCCTTACATTAGTAGTAGGCTACTTCAGAGTACTGGGTGCAAGGGAGTGGCCACAGGATGCAAGCATCTTGTTGTCTCATGCCTCCCTGGGGCACCTGGTGGGCCGCTGTGAGATACAGGAAGCTGGACTAGATGGGCCTTTGGTCTGATCCAGCAGGGCTCTTCTTAGGTTCTTATGCTTTTAAAGTTATCCAAACTAGTGGTCACCCCCCAAATCTTGTGAATTTCACAAATTAGTGAGTCAAGCTGCTTGGCCACAGTGGGGGCTTCTATGCTGTTGCGCTCCAGCCCCAGCGCCCTAACGCCCAGCGCACCCAATATGAACCAACAGAAGTGCACCCCCCTCCCTCCATTCTTCATCCCCCCCCCCTTAGCGTGGGAGGCTGATTCACTGGGGAATCTGCATGGCAGCCATCCCACGAGAGGGTTAATACTTGTGCGCTGGGAGAGGAGAAAAGGTGAGGGATAAAACGCAAATGGTGGTTAAGTGTGTAATCGATGGTGTATAAATGCAGTTCTCTCCAGGGGCCCGGCAGCGGGCTGCAGCATGCATTAACAACCTCTCCGCAGCGCAGCAAAGACACACCTCACTTACTCCCCATCTTTCTCTTGTTTGTGCGTTTGGTTTTGCAAAGCCGGCGGGAAGGGGAGGAGGGAAAAAGCCAGAGTGATTAGCATTCTGGGGCTTTTTTAAATCTTCCTAAGCAATATAGATAAGACAGCGGGTTAGATGAGAACAATTTAATTAAGCTGTATTAAAAAAAGGCCCTTAACTGGTGCCCTGGCCGGCCGGTGGCTCGCTCTGCCAAGCAGTCTTGCCTCCAGAGCGGAGAGCTTGCTTGATGTCATGCAGCACCCTGGCTGTCCTCCCCCCTCCCCCGCCCCCACGTGGGATTGATAGCCCCTTTGGTGTGTTCCCCTTCTTCCTACCAGAAGTTGAAATTAAAAACCAAAACTGGAATTAAAAACGATCAAACACTTCGCCAGGTCTGAGTCAGCAACAGGAATACCTCCAGCCCATGGGGGAACTGCGGCCTCCAGAATTGCTGTATTGCAGAAGACCTTTTCTCCTAGAGGGCAGATAAACCACTGTTGGGGATCTTGGTACACAAATCCCAGTAAAAGAGAAGCATTTGTATTCTGCTTGTTTTATATAAGCAGTATATAAGGCCCCCTTATATACTGCTTAATGTAAGGCCCCCCTACATTCGCTTCTCAGCCTTGTAAAGCTGAGCTTTGACGCTGAGCAGGGACTCAAGCACAGCTCTCCCTGCTCCAACACACTTTCACTCAGCACCAGTGTGGTGAAACAGTGAAAGTGTTTCACCACAGTGGTACTCTGCAACTCTTCATAGACACCAGCGCACCCAATACGAACCAACAGAAGTGGCTAGCATAAGAACATAAGAAGAGCCCTGCTGGATCAGGCCAAAGGCCCATCTAGTCCAGCTTCCTGTATCTCACAGCGGCCCACCAGGTGCCTCAGGGAGCCCAGTAGACAACAAGATGCTTGCATCCTGTGGCCACTCCCTTGCACCCGGTACTCTGAAGTAGCCTACTACTACTGTAAGGAGGTTGCACAATCCATCATGGCCTATAGCCCACGATGGACTTTTCTTCCAGAAATCCGTCCAAACCCTTCTTAAAGGCATCTAGACCAGATGCCATCACCACCTCCTGTGGCAAAGAGTTCCACAGACTAACCACCCGCTGGGTAAAAAAGTACTTCCTTTTTTATTCTGATTACCTGACAATTCTGATTACCTGACATGAACTGTATGGAATGAGATCTGGGGGTGGGGATAATTTCACAAGCTTCGTGTGATTAAAATATATACATTCCACGAATGTGCAGGATGTCTTTTTATCATTTTTATGTTTGCTTTTTTAAAGGCATTTTGCTTTAAAATATGATGTGTGTCCCCACCAAGAAAGCTGTCTCTTCTACCGCTCATGTTGTCTCTTCCAAGAATTAAACGGCGTGCAACACGGAAGAGACAACATGATCTCTTCTACATGTTGTCTCTTCCACTGATCATGTTCTACTGTTGTAAGCCTGGTGCAGCCTCGCACCAGCTCCCTGAGAAAGCACCTTTTGAAATGGCAGAATGAGACACCTTTCCCAGTGTGGAATTGCAGTGACGAGGGGAGGGTTATTTCTTGAATTGCTGCTGGTTGCACACGGCTGGAGCCATGCATGCAGGTTGGGGGAGAACCCCACAGCATTTTCCAGCGGAGAAGACCCCTCCCACTTGCCATTTCCAAGTGTGCATTTTGGAATCGAGGAAGCAGCGCACGAACGCTTTATCCACACAAGCCTTCTGAGCACCGGATTCTCTTAACGGTTCCTTTGGGGCACAAGTAATTGCCTTTAAATGTTGTTAACTAACCACGAGCTCTCCGGGATAAACCCAAACAGATGCTGTTGCCATGGCCGGCACATCTCCTGTTTGGTGCTGGGAGACTGGGCCATATTCTGCCTCTTCTAAGCCAACTACATTCATTGCAAATTTGTTTCTGGGTTATGGCTTTGGACCTTGAAAGCTTTGCATGGCCTGAGACCCTCATGCGTTAAGGATGGGCTCCGCCTCCACGAGTCAGCTGGCTTTACAGTGCTAGAGTAGGTGCAAACACCAGCTGCTTAGGGCAGGGCATTCAAAGCACTGCACTTTCCTTCCGTGAGAGAGTAGGAAAGGTGAGGCTTTCCTTCTGGAAGGCCTACACATTCGTGTTCTCTCTCTCTCTCTCTCTCTCTCTCTCTCTCTCTCTCTCTCTCTCTCGGTTTGGTTTCTTGGGCTTTTTGATTGATACTTGAACTAGGAAAATCAGATCATGAAGATATTTCTTGTTTTAGTTGTGCCCCTCTTTTCTTTCTAACACTAGAGATGTGGCATACAATATGAGTGAGTGAATACGAAAAATAAGCCTGTTTAATGTCATCCTAACCTCAGCTCCATCTTGCAGTGGTCTTGACTATCAGGGCCATGCCAGCGGTGTCATGCTGCCAGAACACTGGGTGGGAGGAACGGGTGAGCGGCAGCCCGCCCGTTGCGTACCGCTCCGTTTCGCCCTCTTCCCCGCCCCGGAAGAGAGTAGTGAAACGGAGCGGTACACAACGGGCGGGCTGCCGCTCACCCGTTCCTCCCGCCCAGCGTTCCGGCAGCATGACGCCGCTGGGCCACGCCCACGAGCGCTGGAGGTGTGCTGGGCTGTGCCTCCCGCTGTAACGCCTCTACTGTGCTCTCTCCACAGGCCCACCTTCCAGTACTTCACTTGGCACACCTGTGTGCTGGGCATTGCCGGCTGTGCCATCATGATGTTCCTCATCAGCCCCATCTACGCCTCGGCCAGCATGGTGTTCATGGTCGTCCTCTTGCTGACTCTCCATTACCTGTCGCCCAGCAGCAGCTGGGGCTACATCAGCCAGGCGCTCATCTTTCACCAGGTAGGGCTTTGCTTCTGTGCGTCACATTTTTTGGTCCCTTTTATAAGTCATAAGAACGTAAGAGGAGCCTTGCTGGATCAGGCCAAAGGCCCATCTAGTCCAGCTTCCTGTATCTCACAGCGGCCCACCAGGGAGCCCAGTAGACAACAAGATGCTTGCATCCTGTGGCCACTCCCTTGCACCCGGTACTCTGAAGTAGCCTACTACTTCATGTAAGGAGATTGCACAACCCATCATGGCCGATAGCCCACGATGGACTTTTCCTCCAGAAATCTGTCCAATCCCCTTTTAAAGGCATCTAGGCCAGATGCCATCACCACCTCCTGTGGCAAAGAGTTCCACAGATTAATTACCCGCTGGGTAAAAAACTTTTTCCTTTTATCTGGTTTAACTCTCCCAACACTCAATTTCAGTGGATGTCCCCTGGTTCTGGTGTTGTGAGAGAGGAGGAAAAACATGCCTGTATCGACTCTATCCCTTCCGTGCATAATTTTGTATGTCTCAATCATGTCCCCCCTCAGGCGCCTTTTTTCTAGGCTGAAGAGCCCCAAACGCTGCAGTCTTTCTGCACACAGCAAAGTCAGCACACAGCAAAGAATTTAAACACTGTGCAACGCTGAAGTAATAAAAATTAGGGCTGAGTGGAAAGTAATTTTGCCGATCCATTCATGAATAGTAAAATGGGGGGGGGCACGTTTGACAATTTTTTGAGGGGTGGGGATGATTTTGATGAAGGGAGGGGGAACAAAAATGGCTGTGGATGCAAGCAGCGGCTTCTTTCCCAAAGCAGAAAGCAGTTGGGGCAGGCAAACTTGTTGATATTGAAGTGGGCAGGAAGGGCAGGACAAACGCAGAGGTCTGTGTTTCCCACAGAGTTCCCTGCCGCACACAGAGGTCTTTCTCCAGATCCCCCCCCCCATTCAGGGGCCTGCAGCATATGTTATAAAGGGGGCCCTTCGCAGCTGTCCTATAAGTGGAGCTTATCTACTCGCGTGAGCTGGTCTTTTGTGGGCACTGGCAGGCCACAGAGGCCTTCCCGCCGGCACCTTGAACTCTTCCACTGACACAACAGGCTTTCCAGCACATTTGTGGCAGCCAGCGCAGCAGGATAGTGCCTGCAGTGAAGTTAAATGGGAACGAAATTACGTATTCGTGTCATGTTATTAATGGCGTCTGTAATGATTCTGTACCATGCGGCAGGCAGCTCCACCCTCCCCCATGTAAACAGGGTAGCCAGATCGTGAGATGCCAATTTCACCAGAGAAGTTGCAACCATGCAAGCATTTAGTGCAGGGCCCTCAAAATGCGGGGGCCATAGCACATGCGGCTTTTGCTACTATGTGAATCCGGCCCCTGCCCCTATTGCTGCTATAAGACATGCCACGCTATAAGATGCATTTTGCCTTGCATCTCATTTCACCTGCAGACATGTGCATGCAGCTTGCGGTTGTGCCAGGAGCTCTCAATTCTGGGTCCCTGACTCATAAGGACATAAGAAGAGCCCTGCTGGATCAGGCCAAAGGCCCACCTAGTCCAGCTTCCTGTATCTCACAGCGGCCCACCAGGTGCCCCAGGGAGGCATGAGACAACAAGATGCCTGCATCCTGTTGCCACTCCCTTGCACCCAGTACCAGTAGCCCACCACCTTTGTAAGGAGGTTGCACAATCCATCATTGCCTATAGCCCACGATGGACCTTTCCTCCAGAAATCCGTCCAATCCCCTCTTAAAGGCATCAAGACCAGATGCCATCACCACCTCCTGTGGCAAAGAGTTCCAAAGATTAACTACCCGCTGGGTAAAAAAGTACTTCCTTTTATCTGTCTTAACTCTCCCAACCCTCAGTTTTAGCGGATGCCCCCTGGTTCTGGTGTTCTGAGAGAGGGAAAAGAACATCCCTCTATCGACTCTTTCCCTCCCGTGCATAATCCCTTCCGACTCAACACAGGAGGAAAGAAGATGCAGGAGGACGTCTCCAGCTTCCTGTTAGAGCCCCCTGCAGGGGAAGTGGGTGGAGAACAGCTGCTGCTCCTTATCAGATAGAATGGATGATGAGACAGTGGCCAGGGAGAGTCGGCAGCCCTTTCCCCTCCTTCCCAGCCTCTCCTGCTCACGGGGGCCTTCAGTCCACTCAGGCCTTGGACTGTCTTGGGAGGGAGCCCCCCTCCCCTGCCAGGCTCCCCCCCCCTCCCTGGGAAGGGAAGCAGAGGGTCCTCGTTTGCAAGAGGCACTGCCAGGTAGTCGTCTCTGTTCCAGGTATTTATCCAGCACCCCCGTTCTGGAGCGTGAGCCCCCCTCCCTCGCTGCTGGGCCGTGTCCTTTTGCATCTTCCTCCAGCAGACAGCATGTCCTTCCAGCTGGCTCCCTCCCCAGTGCCCGTGTGTGCCGGCATCTTTTCCCTGGGATTTGTTCCCAGTCCTGACGAATTGGGCCGGCTGCCCACCCCTAGCCTTTTAATTTTGGTGTCATAAAACCAGCACTTTTAGCGCATAATGGAATCTTCTTATCCTCCAGCTGCCGTCTCGCTGGCCTGCATGACAAAATGCAAGCCGTTGGTCATACCACACCACGGCTGTCTCCGAACCGGAGAGCCCTGCACTGGCGAAAAGCATCCCCGGCACAAACGGCACTTTCCATTCTGCCAGGGACGCTGCCCAAGACCCTGACGATCCCCCCCAGGGCTCTTTGCAGTTAGCCACATCTGGGGTCTGCTGCCCCCCAGCATGCCTCGAGCATGGACTGGACTTCCATGCAGAAGCGGCTGGTGGGGGAGCGCCAGTGGCGGATCTAGGGGGTGGCAGGGGGGGCAAGAGCCCTGGGCGCCGTCTTGGGGCTGTGTAGGGGGGCGCCAGTGGCCCCTGCAACATTGTGCGGGTAGGCCTGGGCTCCGGGGCCCAGGTCTACCCATTGGGACCAGCTGCGAGTAGACCTGGGCTCCCTTGAAGGGAGCCCAGGTCTACCCGCGGCCGTTTCTAATGGGTAGACCAGGGCTCCCGCGAGGGGAGCCCAGGTCGACTAGCGGCTGCTTCTGGTGGGTAGACCTGGGTTCCCATGAGGGCGCACTTCTATTGGGTGCCCCGGGCGCCATTTTGACTAGGTCCGCCCCTGGGGAGGGCCCCTGGATTCTGCAGTCGGGATCTTTGGAAGCACCCCCGGCAGAATGGTAAGAGCCATTCACACCGGGAAAGGATCGGGCAGATGCTGGATCTGGCCCGTAGGTCGGAGTTTGGCGATCCCTGCCTTCCCGGATCAGGCTCTGGGCCTGCAATGTCACATGTGTTGGCTGGCAGAGCTCCCAGAAAGGGTATGTGCGTACCAATCCCATTGGTCGGTTTCTCCCTGCTCATCCTTGGAAGTGGAGTTGGCTGGGGACAGGAATTTCCACGCCAAAGGAGTCGGGAAGTCTAAAGCCATGAAATGTATAAGGGGGATTGGAAGCCTTCTAGCCGGCAAAATTAGTTTCTAGCTTTCCCAACTGCATGGAGAAAAGGCTTCAAAGAGAATGTGGCTCATGACCTCTGAGGCATCTTTAGTCATAATACTTCAGAGAGGAATGAAGAGAACTAGTCTCCCGCCACCCCCTAATTCCCCACTCCATTGACGGGAGGTGAATTTTGGGGGGAAGCCTTTTGCCTCTTTTTTAGGGCATGCTAAGATCTCTCAAAGCAAATCACTTTGATTTGCAAAGTTTGTTGGTTCGTTGGTTCGTTCGTTGGTTCGTTGGTTCGTTCGTTCGTTGGTTCGTTCGTTCGTTGGTTCGTTCGTTTGTTGGTTCTTTCTTTCTTTCTTTCTTTCTTTCTTTCTTTCTTTCTTTCTTTCTTTCTTTCTTTCTTTCTTTC
>JAJKFI010000150.1:735505-747727 GCA_029204185.1 Lerista edwardsae | reverse complement strand
GGGGGGAACCAAATTGCCTGGCACCCAGACTTTTGAACTTCTGGGACCGACAGTAATTGAGCACAGCTGCGCACCAGTTGGAAACATGGAAAATGGGGCAAGGGCGAAGGGATTGGCTCACTCAGGTTCCTGTGGTGTGTCTTGGGGGGGGGTTATGATCAGCAACATAAACATGCACACCCCTTGAGGTTAAAAATCTCCTTTCCCCCTCCAGGTTTCAGGAGCCGGGCAAGGACACCCCCCTCTAAAAGCCCCCAAGAACACAGCAGCATGAGCCCTCCAGTTAGGGGGTGGGGCATCCCTGGGCTCTTGCTGTGGTGGGTCTCCACTTTTCCTATCTGTATCAAACTTGGGGGAGAGATGTGGGAACCACTAGTGACAGGTTGTGGCATCCTACCTTCAGTGCATGGAGAGCACACAGGGGCAGACCTAGTCAAAATGGCACCCGGGGCACCCAATAGAAGAGTGCCCCCATGGGAGCCCAGATCTACCCACCAGAAGCAGCCACGGGTAGACCTGGGCTCCCCTCGACGGAGCCCAGGTCTACCCATTAGAAATGGCAGCGGGTAGACCTGGGCTCGCTTCGAGAGAGCCCAGGTCTACTCGTGGCTGGTCCCAATGGATAAACTCGGGCTCTGGAGCCTAGTTCTACCCGCACAATGTTGCAGGGGCCACTGGCGCCCCCCCTAGATGGCCCCAAGATGGTGCCTAGGGCTCTTGCCCCCCCTGCCCCTCCTAGATCCGCCACTGAGAGCACATCAAGACTGGACAAGCCCACTTGGAACAGGCAGAGCTGGAGACTTCACATTCCAGAACGAAGCCAAACCTCCCCGCTCTGTACTAGAGTGGTGCAGGAGGGAGGAACAGCGAGGAAAGGGCATCTCTTGATTAAAGAGCCGTGAGTGGCAATGCGCTCCCCCTGCGCCCCCTCCATCGCCTGTGGCGTTTTCGTCATGCAGGTTGCACAGAAACGGCCCTGCTCCTCCCTGGAACCTGCCATTTGATCGCATCAATTGGAGTTAATTTAACGGGCCATAAGATGCAGCAAGGGGGCCCTTGAAAATACCCACCGCTGCATCAGGAACTAGTACGCAGGTTTTGCATGGTGCTGGTTGGGAAGTGGAAGAGGGCCAAAAAAGCGGACCGAGTTCTCACGGAAGATCAGGGCTCACTTGATTGAATGCTCCTCCGTGCAAAAAGGAAATAAATCCCTGCATTTCGAAAACCAGCATCTCAGGGAGAGTGCTAGGCTAGGTCTCTTCGGGCCCAACCCTATCCTACTCTCCAGTGCTGATGCAGCCATGCCAGTGGGGCATGCGCTGAATCTTGCAATGGGGGGGCACTTATGGAGGCTTCCTCAAGGTAAGGGAACATTTGTTCTCGTTCCTCAGGGCTGCATTGTGGCTGCACCAACGCTGGACGGTTGGAGAGGATTGGGGCCTGTTTGTATATTGCTGTTTGAGGTCATACACCCTCTTGGTCGTACTTTGGAGGGGGTTTTTTCTCTTGCTGGGTGCGTATGTGTGTGAAAGAGAGAGAGGATCCCATTGAATGGCCATTGCTATGGAACTGGTGGCGATTGAGAGCAGCTTCTGCCACCAGCCTCTTTCCTTTGTTTGAATATGTCCCAGTTTGTCAAGTGAAAAAATGGGCTGCTTGAGGGGGGGGGAACGTGCTGGGGAGGCCGGGATCTGCCCTGCTCTGACTCCTGCCGCTTTTGGGACACCGTTAACGGGGCTCCTTTGGAACTGGGCTGCCGTCCCACCAAGCCTCCATCTGTTCTCCTCTGCTCTGTCGCCAGCCATCTCCCCAGTGACAGCTGGGAAGCGGCCACAGGAAGTGCCGTCCTGCCTGACCCTGTGCCCACACCAGGTGGGTGACTTGCCCTCTCCTGGCCCGGCAACAGCTGTCAGCGGGAAGTGGCTCATCAGTAGTCACCAGGCACCAGGCTCCTGCTGTTGGCCAAGCCTCTTCTCTGGGAGTCTGAGCCGGCCACGGCTACTGCTGAGCAGTCGGTGGCCCTTTGATGAGACCTGTGCTCAACGCTGCCTGCCCCACTGCTAGGCAGTGGCAGATCTAGGGGGCAGGGGGGGCAAGAGCCCTGGGTGCTGTCTTGGGGCCATCTAGGAGGGCACCAGTGGCCCCCGCAACATTGTGCGGTAGACCTGGACTCTGGAACCCAGGTCTACCCATTGGGACCAGCTGCGAGTAGACCTGTACTCCCTCAAAGGGGGCCCAGGTCTACCCCCAGCCATTTCTAATGGGTAGACCTGGGCTCCCTGGAGGGGAGTCCAGATCTACCCGTGGCCATTTCTAATGGGTAGACCTGGGCTCCCTCAAGGGGAGCCCAGATCTACCCACAGTCGTTTCTAATGGATAGACCTGGGCTCCCTCGAGGGGAGCCCAGGTCTACCCATGGCTGCTTCTGGTGGGTAGACCTGGGCTCCCATGGGGGCGCACTTCTATTGGGTGCCCCGGGCGCCATTTTGACTAGGTTCGCCCCTGCTGCTAGGGCGAGACAATGCTCTCACCGGTGACTCAGCCCCTCAGGGATCCACCTTCAGGGTGTTTTCCAAGCATCACACCAGAGGCTCCACAGGAGGCCTTCCTATTTTCTATGCCACATGCTAAGAGTCAAGTCTACACATTATACATGCAGCCAAAGGACAGAACCACACTGGGAAGGCGACATCTGGGACTGAGGATTGGCGGATCACAAGAATACTGTAGATTTGTAAAAACCCCATTGTAAAAATGGTGATTTAGACTAGCCTGCTCATGTAAGCCGCCTTGGGCATTTGCTTTGGCACGGGAAAGGCAGGGTATAAATTCTTCAAATAAATAAATAAAATACTGCAAAGTTCTGGAGCTGCACCACTTCAGACTGCAGGCTAAAAGATTGCATTTTTGAACATCTCCAAGTTAAAACCCAAAAAAGTCTCCCTGTATGTAGAAAGCTAGTAGGCTCTCTTCCTGATGTGCTAGTTTATTGTTTTCAGGGAGCTTTTCATGTAAGGATCCGGGGGGGGGGGGGAATGACCATTTGGAAGTGCCATGGTCTTGCCATTGTCCAGAACCATATTAAGCTTCTCTTAATACTATAATAATAATTTAATAATTAATATCCCTGCATGTAGAAAACTAGCACATCAGGCAGAAAGGGTTAGCCTAGTGCTCTTCTTGAAATGCAAGATTACTATATGCAGAAACGTTTTGGAAAGGGGGGGGTAAACATTTGAAAACAGGAGTCTCAATAGGTGCAGTCCTGAAGTCTACTACCTCTTATCAGTCCTGTGTGCCATGCAAAGTAATCAATATCAGTTAGGAAGCATCAGTGCACCCAGAGGGCCTTGATAGGATTTATTTTCATTTCAGGAACAGGTTGGCCTGGTCCCGAGCTTTGTTGTCCCAATCCAACATTTTGTATGCTATTATTATTCAAGTCCTGTAAAGTATGTTTTACAAAGAACGAAAGGTTAGGTTCCTGCCCCAAAGGGCTTACAATCTAGAAAACAGACAGAATCTGTTTAGATTCTGGAAACATTGGAGGACAGGGGAAGGAAGCAGAGGGAGGCTAAACAGGAGGTGACTATCCTGAAAGTTTTTGAAATGGTCCATGATTATCAAGGAGGCCGGCATTATCAGTAATAAATTAGCATGTTGTGTGCATCTTTTCCAGGGAATATTAAATTTGAATTAAAGTATTGGAAGTGGTATTGTATAGACTTTTTTATATTGATGTGATCTGAGGACTTCCAATTATTAATTTAATTAAAAGCACAGTCCTAACCTGGAGTTAGGCCAGCAAAGTTTGACGGGTACAAGGGCCACTTTAAAGTATGTTGGGACCACTCTCAGAGTCAGAGAGGCCAGCACACAGGCGTGCGCCATCCCCCCTGACTCCGAGAGCGGTCCAAACATGCTTTACAGTGGCCCTTGTGCTGGCCAAACTGTGCTGGCCCACCTCCAGGTTAGGATTGCGTGCTCAGTCAAAAATTTCAAAGAAGCCCCTGCTCTCTTCGTTCAAACCTCATCTTTGGAATTTTGGAACCAAAGTTTAATGACAATTTCTGGCACTTTGACTATGCAAAAGTAAGCACTCTGCTTTGAAATGCATGTTTGTGCGGGAGCATGGTGCCACTGCTAGATGCATGCAGTGAACATGCAGTGGTATACATGCAGTAGTGCCCCATTAGAGCATGTGGGCTTGGAACATTATCTTTCCCTTGGGGTGGGGGGCTGCAGTAGAACTCGGAGAGAAATGACGGGTCAGCTATAAAAGGTTCTAGATGAGTGTTGGGCCAGGAGGAGCAGTGGTTGGAGACCCAAAAGGGAGCAGGCACTCCCTGCTCTTTGGCTGCAAAAAGAAGGGTTGGTTTGGTAACACAGTTTTTGATAAAGACATATTTGATGACCCTGAATGGTAAGTCTCAAGGGTGGGGGGAATAGACACATGAGGCAGAGCTGCAGCATCAAGTTTTGACTGCATTCCCTGTTGGGGTGGTGAGGTAGAGGTCCCACCTGGGTCTCTGGGGTCCCCCCCCTGGGGCAGACTCCCTGCAATCATAATTCTGAGGCATTAACCAACTATCCTGCCCAGTGGTGTCATCTAAATGGTTTAAGAACAGGTACTCACTTTTGATTGGCACGTGTCGGGACCCGCCCACCGGAAGTGACATCATAAGCCAGAAGTGATGTCGTGGCAGGAAGTGACATGAAAAAAGCCCTTTTTGAGGCCTCAGATGATTTTAAACTGACCCAACAGCTGCAACAGTATTCCACAGCACCCCCAGAACATGTTAAGGAGGCCAACATGTTAAGGAGGCCTGGCATCATGATAAAACCCCAGAGCAACTTCAGTGGCAAGGAAAGGAAAGGCTCCGCTCGCTGCCTGCCTGCCTGCCTGCCTGGCTCAACTCAAACATGCAGGAAATTCAAACGTTGCAGAGGGCGGAGTCGACGAGTGGGCGGGCGAATGGGCGGGGCCAGCTGTAATCCTAGAAACCGGTACTCGCGTACCCCCGCGTACCCCCTGCATGACATCACTGATCCTGCCATACATGCCGTCGAGGAGAAGAGGTCCCTTATGCGAAGTGCTCCCTTTCCATGCCATAAATAATCAAATATCACATTACCAGAGCTCCCTTTGAGAGGCCAGAGAGCTCTAGCCCAGGCCGTGCATCTTAGCATCTGAGATATAGTCCCCCACCCTGGCAGAGGCTTAAATACAGGGGTTGGTGTGCTGTGATTGGCTGGAACGTGTGGTCCATATCCTATGTCAGTGATGGCGAACCTTTTGGGCTCCGCGAGTCAAAACTTCGGAAAATGCTTAACTTGACTCTGCTGGTGTGTCAACCCCCCCCCCCAAAGTGAAACAATTCTTGATATTCATTTATTTAAACAAAAAGTGCAGCCCAATCATATGTGGTGCTATGTATTATATAAAGAAACAACACATAATGACAAGAATGAAAAACGAGTTGAATAAACTTAGTTTTTGTCAGGTGATGAACGCTGGTGTGTCACGCCAAACACTGTGGTGTGTCACCTTTGACATGCATGTCATAGGTTCGCCATCACTGTCCTATGTGTTGCCATACAAAAGTGGGTGGGGTCAGTGGGGTCATCTAAATGATTTAAGAACAGGTACTCACTTTTGATTGGCACGTGTCAGGACCCGCCCACCAGAAGTGACATCATAAGCCGGAAGTGAGGTCGTGGCAGGAAGTGACATGAAAAAAGCCCTTTTTGAGGCCTCAGACAATTTTAAACTGACCCAACAGTTGCAACAGTATTCCACAGCACCCCCAGAACATGTTAAGGAGGCCTGGCATCATGTTAAAGTGACCCAACAGTTCCAAAACCCCAGAGCAGCTCATTTTTCAGTGGCAAGGCAAGGCTCCGCTCGCTGCCTGCCTGCCTGCCTGGCTGGCTCTGAAAATGTGCAGGCAACTCAAACGTGCCGGAAATTCAAATGTTGCAGGGGGCGGAGTCAATGAGTGGGCGAGCGAATGGGCGGGGCCAGCCATAATCCTAGAAACCGGTACTCGCATACCCCCACGTACCACCTGCATGACATCACTGGGTGGGGTGGAAAGTGCAATACTTCGGTGGTTTTTCTTTCCCGCTGTTTACTCTTCCCATGCAAACGCTGTCATTGCCAAGGCAGTTTTCCAGCATGTGGGGCATGTCCACTGTCAGAAAGGGAGGGGCCATGATGCGCGCTGACTCCGCCCACATCCCCTCCAGGTTGCACCCCAGTCTCCTCCCCCCTTCTGGTCTCTCTGCTGGCAGAGTTGTGCGGGTGCCCAAGGTTTGTCAGCTAGTGCTGTGCCGGCATGTGTGGGTGTGTGCCATGGAGTGCACAAATCTGGTGGTGCATCTTCAGAATAGGACTGGGCTCTTGGGAACATCTGGTAAAACTGCTGAGTGGTTTATTCTGAACAAAGGGATGGACTGGAGGCCTGATGGCTTTGGCTGTCCCTGGGTGTGATTATGGCTATGAGTTAGATGGTTTTAAAAGGGGAGGAGAGCTTGATGTGAAACCTCCATGTTCAGAAGCAGTGTACCTCTGAGTAATGGTTGCTGCCAGAGGCTTGGCTAAAGAAGTGCAGAGGGTGCAATTGCACTGGGCAACAAACACTTGGGGTGCAACAAACTGAGCTTGACGCTAGTGGCCACAATAGTGAAAACCTTGGTATGTATGAATAATGCCATCATGTTATATACCATTCGATGCTGAATTTAAGGCAGAATGCAATGAAACAAACTGGAGGGTAATAGCCTCATTCTATCAAAAGTTATGGCCAAAAAACCAAGAAAATGAACTTACAACTGTGATGTCACTTCCTGTTGTGACATCACTTCTGGGGCACCATTTTGCACCCTGCACCAGGCTACACTTTCATTCGCGGTGCCCGTGGTCGCTGCAGTGTAACAGTGGGAGTTCTAAAAGCAACGGCTTGGCCACAGTGAGAACAAGGAAGCTGCTCTCATCTGTTCTCAGGCCAGAACTTTGGTCTGATTCTGCAGGGCTGCTTCGTACATTTTTAGGCTTATGCATGTGTGCACCAGTCCAAGTGGGCAGGAGGTCATCCATCCACCACTGGGCATGGCTGATTCGGATGCTGTCATTGGCTTCCCGTCCTTTCCCGTCTCCCCCTCCCCCTCCCCACGGACGGCAGGGGACTGGCTGATCCCCATTACAATGACTGCCCCCTTCCAGCATCTGTGGCACTTAAGGACTTGGCTGGCACCAGGCTCAGGCTCCTTCTTGCTCATAATTTTCTGGGTCACCTTGTTGCATGGCACAGTGCACGCGCACTCCCGCACCACAGGGCCGCAGCTGGAGCGGCTGCCAAGAGGGCTGGGATTAGTCTTAGCCGGCTGCCAAGAACAACCCGAGACAGAGTGCTTGGGGCGTGTATGTGGGGGAATTAAAAGCTGTTACCTGGAACGGCTGTGAGGCTTGTGGGTTGGGAAGGACACCAAGATTTTGCCGGACTGAACACCTGCACACTTAACAGTCCTACGACAGGCAGAAATTCTGAACGGCAAGGTGTGGGCTAAGGATTATTTCTGTAGTTTACCTTCTGTGGCTTAAGTACATTTAGTGTGCAATCCTAACCAATTTTCCAGCCCCAGGGTAAGGGCAATGCAGCTCTGAGGGAAGGGAACAAACAATCCCTTGTCTTGAGGAGGCCTCCATGACTGCCCCCCCCGACTGCAGGATGCAGCACATGCCCCATTGGCACAGCTATGTCCGTGCTGGAAAGTGGGTTAGGACTGCACCCTTAAACTCCCTCCGAATAATACATGAGGAATGATAATGGGAAATTCTGCAGAGGAATCTTTTTCACAGCAGGGAAGAAAGAGGAAATGCTTCACCTGCTGAATTTCAGCCTGTATAACTGCCAACAGCACAGAAACCTTTCCAGATAAACTCATCCTGGCTTCTTCCATCCTTTATGCTCCCTGTTATCTTCCTTCCTGCTTTGCTAAATTTAGACTGTAAGCCCCTTGGGGCAGAAGCTTGTCCTTTGCCCTATGAAGTACCATCATGTACATTGATTTTTCCCCTTATAACTGAGGTCATCCAGTGAAGCTGACTGGCAGGAGGTTCAGACCTGCTTCTAGGGGCGGACCTAGTCAAAATGGCACCCGGAGCACCCAATAGAAATGCGCCCCCATGGGAGCCCAGGTCTACCCACCAGAAACAGCCTCGGGTAGACCTGGGCTCCCCTCGAGGGACCCCAGGTCTACCCATTAGAAATGACCACAGGTAGACCTGGGCTCCCCTCGAGGGAGCCCAGGTCTACTTGTGGCTGGTCCCAATGGGTAGACCTGGGCTCCGGAGCCAGGTCTACCTGCACAATGTTGTGGGGGCCACTGGCACCCCCCTAGATGGCCCCAAGATGGCGCCCAGGGCTCTTGCCCCCCCTGCCCCCCTAGATCCACCACTGCCTGCTTCACACAACATGTAGTTAACATGAGAAATATTAGATGCCTCTAATCTTGATGGAGGGTGAGTCTATTGACAGGCTATTGCCCCTGATGGAGCTTCCATGTACAGAGGCAGTAAATCTCCAAGTATCAAATGCTGTGGCAAAGAAGGAAAGAAGACTGCCACCCTCATATTCTGTTTATGGGTTTCTAGAGGCATTTGGCCAGACACTGTTGGAAAGAAGCTGCTGGCTTACTCCAGGTAGACCTTGGGTTTCTGTAGCAAGGTAGTTCTTCTGGGAAATCTTCACACCCTTGTTCCACATCTATAAAAGGGGAACATGTGAGCACCATCACAGGTTTGTGGTGAAGGCTAAGGATGTAGGGAGTACTGTATAAGTTCCTTTGCACTTCAAAAGTGTCACAGCTATGATTAAGGACCATAACACCAGGACTGGGCACTTGGATGGACTTGACTTGAGTCACGCTGTTTTGCAACTCAAGTCATGGTCGTCCACTGACCCCTCATGAATTGGGGTCAGTGAAATTGTAGTCTGCACTTGAAATGACTCAAGTCCCTATCCTGAGTCTCGTGTGTGTTCTTGCTTTTATTCCACTGCTTACGCATTGTGCCAAAGACCTTGAGATGATCTGCAAGCAGGCATGAAGAGGGAGGACAGCAGACATGGGAGGAGGAGGAGTAGAGGGAGGAAGTTCCAGGAAGTGGAGGCTAAGGGGGTTGGGGGAGGAAAAAGTTTTGCTCAAGGAAGTCCTTGACTTGTGACTCATTTCTCAAAGTGATCTGTGACAACTTGAAAGACTTGAAATTTTCCATGAGTTGAGTTGCGATCACGTGCTATGACTCAGCGGTGAGTCGTGGGGTCGCTGACTCGCAACTTGACTCGCGACTTGGGCTCAGTGACTGGAGCCCATCTCTGCGTAATACTGTACTGGCCACTTGCTGCTGCAACCAGGAGATGAGAAGGAAACTGGACACCTCTGGCTGGCAAAAGGGTGGAGGTTCTGGCCCCTTCCTCCCAGTGGCTGGGACCAGCCCCCGCTCTGCTGCCGCGAGACAATTGCCTGCATTTGGCTATTTCTTGGAAATTTCACAGCATTCATTTCAGAGCAAATAAAAGCTGTCATTGCTGGGGAAATGATACCAATCGGGCCCTGAAAAGGCAGCAAATTATACACCCGAAAACGCACTGCCAGGGAGAGAGAGAGAAAAATGCATATTAAAAACACAAAGAGGCACTTTGCCATCAGCCGCACTTCCCCCAACGATCCGCAATAACCGCACTTTACATAATGCTCCTCTCCGCCTCAGACAGATTTCACAAGGAGGGAGATTGTGCAGGGCGCGGGGACTGGCGGAGAACCCTGCATCCCCTCACGGTCGTCGCCAGAGACCCTTCTAGGACAAGCCCCCCCCCCCACAACAGGCCTCTCCTCACAACAGCCACCGTGAATGCTAATAGCTGGGTTCCTGATGCCACATGGGGTGTTGCTTTGGGGCAGTGGGGAGGGCCCTCCCGGGGAGGCCAAGGGGGAGCTATGGAAGAGGGGGCCGGGTGGGGTGAGGGTGGGTGAGCACCTGGCGAGAACCAGAGAAGGAATAATGGGAGGGGGAAAGCGTAATACAGAGTTTCATAAGCTAGAGGCAGGCCCTTGCCCCAAGGCACTTCCAATCTAACAGCAGCAGCAGCAGCAGCAAACGTGTCTCGTCTTTCTAATGCCATCAACAAGCATAGAGCTTGGCAGAAAATTACAGGCCTTGCAGAGCTTAACGGTCCAAAATGGGAGGTGCAACAAGGGAAACGGAGGGACACCAAATCTCCTCAAAATCCTCCTGGGCCCGCATGAGCCAAAGTGCAGCTGTTGCTTCACACAGGCAGGGGGCCGCCCTCACTCTGGGCTGGGGGTTGCTTGCTGGAGAAGGTCCCTGCCAGGCACTTCTGCTTGCCGGGCTCCCAAGAAGGAAGGCCACTGCCTGCCTGAGAGCCAGAGGAGGCAGCTGGGAAGCAGCTCCCAACATGCCCCCCCCGGCTACACCTCCCTCTTGCTGCACCCTTCAAGGGGGGACTGTGCACCTGGGGGAGCATTTGGCCTTCCGAGCAGCGCCTCTGTTGTGTCCAAGGAGCAGTTTCTCAGCTCTGCATCAGCCTTGCCTGGGAAGGTCAAGGAAAGGGGCACGTGATGCTTTCAGGCCGGGCCGCCCCACCCAGGCTCCTTCGGGCATTGGCGTTGCTGGGCCCAGAGATGCCTGGAGGACTTTGTCAGGAGACAATCGCAGTCTCGCCTCCTATCCCAGTTGCAGCTGCCATGGCAACCTCCGGCAGCCTGGCAAAAGGCCTTTCCCTAACTCAGACGTGTGCACACTGGCTGGCCTCGGCACCTCCCTGGCGGAAGGAGGGTGCCTCTCGCACCTCGGAAGTCAGGCCCAGGGCCAACATTGCGCGGTGGTTTTGCCCTCTTCACCCCAGCACAGTGTCTTTCTTGTGGCTGTTGCTGGTGGTGTTCTCCATTCTTCTAGATTGTGAGCCCTTTTGGGACAGGGAACCATTTAACTTTAATGTTATTATTTGCCTGTAAACCGCTTTGTGAACATTGTGTTGAAAAGCGGTATATAAATACTAGTGATTGATTGGTCCCTGGGGGCAGCCTGCGCATCTCAACCCCCAGGGCGTCCGGCTGCGTGGTGCCTGCTTTAGGCAGGACGGAGTGAGGCGGATCAGCTGTCGGACTCGGGGTTGGGCAGCAGGCCAAAGTGGGAGGAGCCTGAAGTGGCCAGGTGGACCGCACCACTTCAGCACTGCAGGGGTGTGTGCTGCAAACTCCAGGCAACGAGACACTCATCGTATTAGGGAATGATGTTCCAGCCCAGGCCTCTTTCTGTTGTCGTAGGGCCAAATTAGAGCCAACATGCCATTTGGCCCCGTGAGAGCGTTTTTCAGCCCCAGTGGCAGCTTCCCACCCCCTTGCCCAGGCCAAATAGTTACAACGGGCCCCCGTGCAGACCCCGGCTGCAATAGGGGCAAAGAGAAGGATCCTCTTCAGTGGTGTCATTCAAATGATTTAGGAACAGGAACTCACTTTTGATTGGCACTTGTCAGGAACCCGGAACCAGCCACGGAGCCCGTTAGGATCCGGAACGCCCGTTCTGGTCCGTTCCCCCTGAATGACATCACTGCCTTTGCCCCCCCCCCAGGAATCCGGAGTCGCTCCCTTTAACCCTCTGAGTGCCGGCCAACCAAGAAGAAAAGCTCTTTGCAGAGGAATTGGGAGGGGGGAGGAGAGAGAGTGAAGTGGGCGGAGTCAGCCCTAATTTTAACTGAGTTCCCCTGCATGACATCACTGATCCTTGTCACAGCCCTGGTCTGGATCCTGCCTCAGCAAGTGTTATTTCTCTAAATATGGGCACAGAAGGCCCAACAACGAAGCCCTGTCCGGCTGGCCCCCAGTTTCCTCTTGCAGCGAGTACCGGGCGTGGGACAGCAATGGTTACCATGGCTCCAGACCACCACTGCAGGGCCTAATCCTGCCATTCTGGTGCAGGTGCAGCCCAGGCTTGAGATAGCAGCACTGGGGAAGGCCTTCCTTCGAGGTGAGGGGGACCAAGCCCAAGGCTCGCTGCTGCACTGTCTGCGGTAGGGAGGACTGAGTCGGCTAACAAGCGATGGCTGCTCATTCTGGGCCCAGTCCTTTCAACTTTCCAGCACTGATGCAGCCGGGCCAAGGGGACATGGGGGGAGGGAGAGAGGAACAGGGTGGGGGGGG
>JAJKFI010000150.1:688957-719993 GCA_029204185.1 Lerista edwardsae | reverse complement strand
AGAGAGAGAGAGAGAGAGAGAGAGAGAGAGAGAGAGAGAGAGAGTTCTTGGCGCCTGTCAATGCAGGGCTTATGATGCAGGTATACCTGTGCGTACCCAGAAACCATGTGACTTGACACAAAGCCATTCACTGGACTCCTGTTGTCCATGAAACCTCTAAACGCAGCACTTAGCCTGATTCCCTGTCCTGAGACAGGATATGCCAACAGCGATGCCTCTTTCTTCTTTGTAGGGAGGGGTGGCATTTGAGAGACTTTCTCTTGCCGGACAATTAACTCGCCCATTGCCTGGATAAACAGCAGGTGAGCAGCAGCGCCGGCAGCCCCGGTGTGCGCGGATGAGCTGTGTTGGGTTTGGGTTTTCAATTGCAAAATCATGCCGCGTTGATCATACAAGTGGAAAAATCCTATTTGTCACCTGCTGTTGAGGCATGAATACATTGGCGCGGGTTTGAGAAGTAAAATAAGAGGGGCCAGAGATATGCAGAGATGGAGTGGAGCAATAGAATGAAGCTGGATGTATAAGGCCGGGATGGAGGAGCAGGGGCATTCCTGGGGGGGGGGAACGCTAAGTGTTGCAGGAGCCTGAGCTCCAGTGTAACGCGATCTGTTCCCCTCGCCTTCAGAACCATTTGCGGCTCGGAGAGCTGGCTCAGATGCTTTGCTCTCTGAGCCATGAATGGCTCTGAAGGCAAAAGGGAGGGACCGCATTACACAGGAACCCAGGCTCCTGCAACACTTAGTATCCCCCCATAGGAACACAACTATGGAGGAGATGTTGGAAAGGAGCTCTGCTCCTGGTTTATGGAGTGAGGATACAGTGTGCAAAGGGGAAATGCATAAAAATATAACATAAGAACACTGGATCAGGCCAAAGCCCACCTAGTCCAGCTTCCTGCATCTCCCAGTGGCCCACCAAGTGCCTCAGGGAGCACACAAGACCACAAGGTGCCTGCATCTCACTGCCACTTCCCTGCATCTGGCATTCTGAGGTAGCCTATTTACCCTTGCAGCCCCCAGTGTAGAGACCAGACTGCACTTGGTCTTAGCCTTATTAAACACAAGTGACCGATTTTTAAAACATGAAACCTACTGAACATACCACCCCACCCTCACCAGTCTGGGGCAGGAAAAAAACTGCCATCTGTCGCCAGTTTTGGATCACAAAAAAAATTCCTACCCGGCCCTCATGATGATTGACCAGCTAATCTCAGACTGGACACACCTGTTATAGCTTATAATCTGTGATGGAGTTTTCCTCCATAAAGCTCCCCAATACCCTTTTAAAGGCATCTAGGCCAGACCCCATCACCACATCCTGTGGCAAGGAGTGCCACAAATTAATTACATGCTGGGTAAAGCAATATTGTCTTTTGTTCATTCTAATTCTCCTGACACTCAGCTTTAGAGGATGTCCCTGAGTTCTGGTGTTGTGTGAGCTTCCCTCTATCCACTCCCTGCATAATTTTGTATCTCAATCATGTCCCCCCTCAGGCGCCTTTTTTCTAGGCTGAAGAGCCCCAAACGCTACCGTCTTTCTTCATAAGGGAGGTGCCCCAGCCCTGTAATCATTTTCCTCGCTCTCTTCTGCACCTTTACCAGCTCCACTATGTCCTTTTTGAGATGTGGCGACCAGAACTGTACGTAGTACTCTAGATGTGGCCTTACCATCAATTTGTACCATGGCAATACATGCACTCTGTTTATGCTCAGGGATTCTGTTTTTATATCCTGTGATTACCTCTGCTGCTGCAGCTTATCAGTATAAATGGCATTTATAAATGCCACTCATTTTCAACGAAAGGCCTGTGCCCAAAGCGGTTCACAGTATGTCAAAAGAACAATAATGAAAGTGCAGGACACAGGAAAAAAAGGACTAACAATAAAGTTTCAAAAACGCTCAGTAAATAAATTCATGTCATAACACAAAAGCAACATGATAACAGTGTTTCAATAATTGATTCGGCAATAACTCACAACCTATCAACAATACATAAATACAATTGCAAAACTATTTCCAGCAGAGTTATAAAAAATAGAAAATGTTAATAAAAACTTTCCCTTCAGGCCCAGCGCAGAGCCACACATCATGCTCGCACATGTGGTGCTGCAAATTGTTCTCTCCCCTGGTCCTCCCAGGACTTTGTCCAGTCAGGATGCTGGGCGGCTCCATCTCCCCCAAGGTGCCAACCCCAGTCTGCCAACCCCTGTGCCTTTGGCCCTCATCTCCTCACTACAGAGAAAGGCAGGGGTCCTCTGCAGCCCGGAGACTCGTCCTTATTTCGGCACAAAGGGATGATCCCCTTTGGCATTGCTCCACTGGGCTGGGTGACGAACTGCCTGTGGTTGCCTTCCTCCCAGCACAACAAGACTGCGGCTTGGTTTCACCAGCCAGCTGCTGCAGCTCCAAGAGGCCGGGGCTCTCACGGAGGAGCAGTCAACTCCTTTTAAAGAAGGGAGGGGCATGTTCCAAAAGTAAGAACCTAATAAGACCCCCACTGGATCAAGCCAAAGGCCCAGCTAGTCCAGCTTCCTGCGTCTCGCAGCGACCCACCAGATGCCTCAGGGAGCACACAAGACAACTAGATACGTGCATCGCATTGCATTTCCCCTGCATCCGGCACTCCAAGGTAGCCTACCTCTAAAATAAGGAGGTTGCACTATCCATCATGGCCTGTAGCCTGCGATGGACTTTTCCATCAGGGAGCACACAAGGGATGTGTGCATCAGGGAGGCATCAGGGAGCACACAAGACAACTAGATACGTGCATCGCATTGCATTTCCCCTGCATCCGGCACTCCAAGGTAGCCTACCTCTAAAATAAGGAGGTTTCACTATCCATCATGGCCTGTAGCCTGCGATGGACTTTTCCTCAAGAAATCCATCCAGTCCCCTTTTAAAGGCTTCTAGGCCAGATGCCATCACCACTTCCTGTGGCAAGGAGTTCCACAGATGAATTACCCTCTGGGTAAAAAAGTCTTTCTTTTTACCTGTTCTCACTCTCCCAACACTCAATCTGAGTGGATGTCCCCTGGTTCTGGTGTTGTGAGAGAGGGAAAAGAACCTCTTTCTATCCACTTTATCCATCCCGTACCTAATTTTAGGTGGTGCTAGCATCTTCCCTGCAAATTGGGTGGTGGTGGTCTGTAACTCGGTCAAAGGGCATGCGCTTTGCACGCAACAGGTCTTGAGTTCAGTTCCAGGCACAAGGGTGCATGCTTCAGACCCTGGAACGCGATTGCCAGGCAAAGGAGGCAATATTTAGGTTGGCGGAGCTTCATACCGTCAACATAACATGAAGGTCTTCATCAAGTGAGACAAATAACACAAGGAGGGGCCCTGTGACTGACCATAGACCTGCCCATGAAGGTGGCCTTTGTGTCACAACCTGGCATACACTGGGAGGCCGGGCACCCTATAGCCTCATGCCCACATCTCCCCACACACCTACCACATGCTCACTGGTCTTCAGAGCCAAGGGTTAAATGTGCCTCACAGCATAAGTAATATCTATTACAGAACCTTGAAATTTACTCCCAGGGAAGCATGAATAGGGTTGCAGCCTAAGACAGGCAGGCCTTTTCCACACGGAGCTGGTATTATATGATAATAGATCAGGGGTTCCCAACCTTTTTTTTAAGGTACGACAGCCTGTCGGTACCACCCTAAGACCTTGTGCCGGAAGTGATGTCACTTAGCAGGAAGTGAAGTCATTGTTGTTAATAAGTCACACTTGTTGAAAGTCGAAAGAACTCCACATCCTCTTTAGAATGTTCTGCATGCTTGGTATCTGAGCGATGTGAGAGTTTTGAGTTCTGTGATTGATTCAGCACTGAGAACAACATTGCACTAAATGCATTGTGGCTTCTCTATACCATTCCTGATCAAGGTGGTAAAGCCACACTTTAGATCATCCTCAGAGTATTTACGTTCCTCTTCCCCGTGTGATGAGACTCACCTGGGCATGCACATAGAAGGCATGATGGGCCCACTCAGAAAGAAACCCGGGACAGACTTCATCACAGGCATACAGACCAAGATGATCCCACAGGAAGGCTAATTTCCCTCAGTCACAAGCATTGAGGAAGTGGCAGTTTAATCCGGAAGACTCTTTCCTAGCCAAAATGAAGCTTCCAAGATGGCAGTGCCCCAAGCTCTTTGCGGCCACCTCAAAATTGGTTCATGACCCCCTTGGGGTTCTGACTCCCAGCTTGGGAACCTCTGTAATAGATGTTTCAGAGGCAAGCAACCTCCTTTTCTATACAATTGTGTGTGTGTGTGGAAGGTAACCAGAGACAACCAGCTGATGTTTCCTCAATGGGAGCAATTGGCTGGAAGATGCCCCTTCAAGAGCCCCTGTAGGTACCTGGAGGTAGTGAAGGTGAGCCAGGACATGCCTCCCACGTGAGATGGGCTGTGCGAGGGGACAGGGAAGGCTACAGAGGGCCGGGCAGGCTCCACCCCTCATGACTTTCTTCTTCCTTTCTCCTTTATTAGTGAATTAAAAAAACCCACACCACCACCACCAGGGGGAAAAAGTGAGAGTTTATTTATTTATTTAAAAAGTGAGAGGGCAATTTATTATTATTACTAGCTTTTCGTTACCCGGCGTTGCCCGGATAGTTATTTATCCCAAGATTCTATTAGACATGAAAAGGAATGAATTGTACCAATCAGCTTAGCCAATCGTTCCAGGCGTTCCAGCAGGGCATGGCGGACGTTTTGTTTCGCATCCTTTCTCGCCCCCCACATTGAGGGCCCCCCGAACCTGGACTCCAACGGCGTGGGGAGCGTCACTGCTCTGTGGTGGTGCTGTGGTTTTATTTCAGGATGGTGTGATGCACCCTTAGGAAAGCTAGGTGTATACTTAGATACACCCTAGGACAGCTAACTTCTCTTGGCCAGCAAGCATATATATATATATATATATAATTATTATTATTATTATTATTATTATTATTAATTCAATTTATACCCCGCCTTTCTGCCCCATGGGCACCCAAGGCAGCTTACAACAACAACAAATACGGTACAATACAATTACAATATTTGATAATTAAAAATGATAATTAAAAAACAGTATTAAAATAATTAACATTTAAAATTTAAAAATTTAAAATTTAAACAGCCAACCCCATGGATCCTAAAATATATAGAGTGAGTATAAAAACCAGCCAGCCTGTCAATAATTAAAAGCTTGTTGGAATAGGAAGGTCTTCAACCCCCGCCGAAATGTTGTCAAAGAGGGAGCAGTTCTTAGTTCTAAGGGGAGGGTATGCCAAAGTTGGGGGGGCCACCACCGAGAAGGCCCTATCCCTGGCCGCCACCCCTCTCACCTCTCCTGGTGGCGGCACAGTCAAAAGGGCCCCCCCCCAGATGACCTCAGAGCACAGGTAGGAATACACTTTAAAAAGTAATATCGACTTTATTTTAGTTTCATATCTTTTTTAATATTTAAACTTTTGTTCTGTAAGCCGCTATGAGTTATCTGTCAGGGTTAAGAAAAGCAGGACATAAATACTTCAAAAGAGTTTAAAAAATGAAATAAGATTAAAAAACACATGGTGAAGTAATCTATGCAGAAATGTCTCTTTAAAAAATGCTTCCAAGCGTCCAAAACCCTAGACCATCCCTAATTGCCCTCCATAAGGCATACATTGATATGTTGATAAAGTTAAAAGGTCCTCAGACCATTGATTAATAGTAGGGGGCACCTATCCTTCCAGAGTCTTCGTATAAGTGTTTTAGCTACAGTCAGACCGCAAAGAATCCATTTCCTCTGTCCTGCAGTTCAAAATCGGTAGATCATTCAAAAGAACATAAATATCCACAAATACCAATATTTGTTGGAATACAGAATTAATACAGCTCATTCCGCTTCCCAGAAGACGCCTCTCTCTTTACAAGGCCACAGTATGTGCTTAAGTGATGCTTCAGGCAATTACAACACCAACAATTGGATTCTTTGGTCAAGCCCTTAATAGAAAGGCGTTCCGGTGTCCCATAAATTCTGAAAAAGAAACGTTGTTCAAGGGCAGCCCAATCCTAAACTGCCCGACTGCCCGGGAGTCTGCAGTCTGCTGTAGCCAGGCAGGTGCAGGAGGCTCCGTGGGGGAAGGAGACACTCCTCCCATTTCCCCGCTGTAATGGTGCAGGGTGGGCAAGTGGTCTACTCGCCTCTGCACCAGCTATTTGGCCGGTGCAGAAGCAAGGCCCTCCATGTAAGGCTGTGGGGCCCTACACAAAGGTCGTCCATCCCGGCTACTCCCCTCCCTCCCCACCCGGAATGCCCACAACACCGACAACTGGTGGACTCGCTGCTCGCCGACTTGTGGAGCTCCCTCCAGGCTGCACTCGGCCAGCGTCGCCATGACGCCACCCCAGCACCGCTGGTAACTCATGACTCATGACTTTCTTCTTCCTTTCTCCTTTATTAGTGAATTAAAAAAACCCACACCACCACCACCAGGGGGAAAAAGTGGGGGAATTATTACGCACCTGGAATATTGTGTGCAGTTCTGGTCACCGCACCTCAAACAGGACATAGTGGAGCTGGAAAAGGTGCAGAAGAGAGCGACAAAAATGTTTACGGGGCTGGGGCACCTCCCTTATGAGGAAAGACTGCAGCGTTTGGGGCTCTTCAGTCTAGAAAAAAGGCGCCTGAGGGGGGACATGATTGAGACATACAAAATTATGCATGGAAGGGATAGAGTCGATAGAGGGATGTTCTTTTCCCTCTCTCAAAACACCAGAACCAGGGGGCATCCACTAAAACTGAGGGTGGGGAGAGTTAAAACAGATAAAAGGAAGTACTTTTTTACCCAGCGGGTAGTTAATCTGTGGAACTCTTTGCCACAGGAGGTGGTGATGGCATCTGGTCTTGATGCCTTTAAGAGGGGATTGGATGGATTTCTGGAGGAAAGGTCCATCGTGGGCTATAGGCAATGATAGATTGTGCAACCTCCTTACAAAGGTGGTGGGCTACTGGTACTGGGTGCAAGGGAGCGGCAACAGGATGCAAGCATCTTGTTGTCTCATACCTCCCTGGGGCACCTGGTGGGCCGCTGTGAGATACAGGAAGCTGGACTAGATGGGCCTTTGGCCTGATCCAGCAGGGCTCTTCTTATGTTCTTATGTAACAACTTACAGCTGGAGGCGCTTTATGGCACCTTGTGCAACGGTAACGCAGGCGGTATACTCGTACTGCCTAAGTTATGTCCAATAGGATGGGGCCCTTAATCTCAATGCAGGGTCCATAGATATTGTAGCTATAGTAGCTAAAGCCTTTTCCCAGTGATTAAAAGGTAAAGGTTTCCCCACGACCAAATGGTCTAGTCGTGACTGACTGTAGGGGGCGCTGCTCATCTCCGTTTCAAAGCCTGTAGAGCCGGCGTTTTGTCCCAGGACAAGCTTCCCTGGTCATGCGGCCGGCATGACTCTACGCCTTAGCGGATGGAACACCGTTACCTTCCCCCCGAAGTGGTCCCTATTTATCTACTTGCATTTAGGTGCTTTCGAACTGCTAGGTTGGCAGGAGCTGGGACAAGCAACGGGAGCTCACTCCGTCGCGCAGTCTTGAACTCCCAACCTTCCGGTCGGAAAGCCCAGCAGCAGCGGTTTAACCCGCTGCGCCACCAGCACACCCATTGATTAGCATGATTCAATTTTGTATTCTGTTTCTCTAGAGGGCTTTGATTGTCCTATTTATTAAATGACATCTAGTATTTATAAACAAATATCGTAGGCTGCATTTTCTCCACTGATTCAACTACATCTGAAAGTGCTGGAGATTTGCAAGCTGAGGCTGCTGCTGGACCCAATTTAGCCACTGTTGCAGCAGCCTGGTGGTTAGTGACAGGCGCCTTGCTCCACCTTACTCTCTGCTGCTCCTCTTTTGCTGGGGAAACTGGGAATGGACTGGCATCAGGCAATTTGTTGCCACCACCTAAAGCTGGAAAGTGCAGACAGAAGGAGGGGAACCCGCACTGGTTAACCGAGTGCCCCGAGATCCAGGGGGTCTCCTTAAAACTAGCCAGACTAGACCAGGGAACTAGGGCGACAGCACTCTTTGCCTGAGATGATGGCGGCATTGCCCTTCCTTACTGGCCAACTGGTGCAGGTGCATCTTCCTGGGATGATATAATTTGAGTTTGGAGACATTCCCTTGCAGGCTGCTACGGCAGAACCTGCAGGGGAAACCCAAACTGAAGGCTGAAATGTGGCTCATGCAACTGTTGCATTTGAACTGATTCTCTCAGAACAAGAAGTTCTCCTTTCCTCACTAATGTTCTGCTTGCGCTGAATGGGCCTGGCTAGGGTGATGCTGGTACCCGAAGTTCTTGGAAGAGAAGGAACACAGTGGAGTGCTTGGGCGGCTGCTCTGACTCAGGGCTGCAGCAGCCTTGAGATGATGCGTTTCATCTTGCTAATGTCTGTGGTGGTT
Source organism: Lerista edwardsae (assembly GCA_029204185.1). Lineage (NCBI taxonomy): Eukaryota > Metazoa > Chordata > Lepidosauria > Squamata > Scincidae > Lerista > Lerista edwardsae. The sequence goes on along the minus strand of JAJKFI010000150.1, from coordinate 711,550 downwards.
TCTAACTAAGAGCACAATCCTAACCTGGAGTTAGGCCGGCACAGTTAGGCCAGCAAAGTTTGGCCAGCACAAGGGATACTGTAAAGTATGTTTGGACCACTCCCAGAGTCTGAGAGACCAGTGGTCCAAACATGCTTTATGGTGGCCCTTTTGCCCATCAAACTTGGCTGGCCTAACTGTGCTGGCCTAACTCCAGGTCAGATGAACCACAGACATAATCAGAGCTTGGTTTCTTAAAGTCAAGTCTAAGAACATGTATGTGTATTGACGCTTTCTTGGAGAAAGCATCTGTGTAGGGTCAGGTTCTCACCCACCTCTCTAGGGATCAGATGTGCAATGGCACCTGGAGGGCTAAGACCCTGAGTAAGTACAGGGAGGGCCTGGTGAGCGGAGATGTATTAGAATTAGGGAATTATCTTGCTTTTATCACCTCCCTGTATTTTTGCTAAGATCTGCACTTGGACCCTGCCCATATCCAAGCTACCTTCCCAGCTTCCTTGTTTTATTCTTTCCTCCTTGCATTATGCAACCCCACCCCTTTTGAATAAACTCTCTTTTTATGTGTTAACTCTTTATGTTCCTCTGGTTGGTTGAATTCGGTCAGAGCCTTATCCCAGCCCTCCTCGACCCTTGGCTAGATGCAATTGATAGGTTCTTGAGGAATTCTTTGCATAACTGGGAGAGCTGCTTCTGAGGGTGGTTCTCTCTGCTTGGCTTTGCTCTCTTGACAGCAGTGGCCTCTGCTGATTTTGGCCCTGGCAAGGGGCCAATCCGGGGTTGAAGAAAGAAGCAGTGGCATAGCTTAGGCATCTGCTACCCAGGGGTCAAGGATTTTGTAGACCCCCCGCCCAAGACAAAATCAAATTTAATTTATTAGATAAATAAGTAAATAAAATGTGTTCTGGCTAATTGTCCATAACATTTGCTAGGATACTGATATTCCAATGGGGTTTGTTTCATTGGGGTTAAATTACTTTTGCAATGATATGTAACATGATGGTATTATTTGTACTTACCAAAGTTTTCACAATTTTGGCCACTAGTGTCAAGCTCAGCTTGTTGTCCCCCTGAAGCTTGTTGCCCAGTGAATTGCCCCCTGGACCCCCTTAGCTATGCCAGTGAATATAGGAGCACAGGCCACAACCTCCCTCTGCCCGGACCTGGCTCACTTGAGATTCCCTGTTCTAGTCCTCCTCGAATGCCTCTGGTGGGTCTGCCCCCTGCCCTTAGGCACACCTTCAGCTGTGTGTGAGCAGCGGCGTCATGCAGCCGGAATGCTGGGCGGGAGGAACGGGTGAGCGGCAGCCCGCCCGTTGCGTACCGCTCCAGTTCGCCGTCTTCCCCGCCTCCACGGGGGCGGGGAAGACGGCGAACCGGAGCGGTATGCAACGGGCGGGCTGCCACTCACCCGTTCCTCCCGCCCAGCGTTCCGGCTGCATGACGCCGCTGTGTGTGAGCATGTTGTGGGCACACCAGTCAAGGAGCTGGCCTGTGACTGGAGCTGGCTCGGGGAGTGGAGGACTTTTAGAAGGGCCTTGATTTGAAAAGATGGAGAGGTGCAGCCCTCAGGCATTGCCACCGCCTGGCAGAAATGGTTGTGGCCTCAGCCCTTGTGCCTGAGGCCTCCCTCCTGATCCACAGACCGGCCTTTTGCCCACAGTCCTCCAAAGGCGCTCTGTCCGGTTTCATGTGCTGAGTCTCTCTTGAGCGTTGTCCTCCTTGGTAGCTGCCAGGGAGGGAATTGCCCAGGCAAGGCCTGTCTGTGGTGGCAAGAGAGGCCTCCTTCGGCTGCCAGAGCTCAGAGCGGCTCCGGATGAGCTGCGTAAATAACCTGGAGACCCTTTCAAGTGCCACTCACTCCCGCCTGCTGCAGCTGCTGCCGGTGACAAATGCCCCATCGTCTTGCAAGTGACAGATGACGCGTCCCGCAGGAGGGAGAGCGAGAGGGCTCTTTTTCTCGTGGTGCGAGCGAGCGGGGCTTTGCGTTCGCCCAGCAAAGACGAATGACAGCCTAATCGGTGTGCCGAGACTGGGGAGGGTCCGGGGAAAGCGGGCTGGGGGGGGGGGGGGCAGATGAAAAAAAGGAGTGTCTGTCTGAGAGCAGAAAGAGACCAGTGGGGACCAATAACAAGCTGGGGCAGTGTAAACTCTCCTGATCCCCACAGTGCTCCTGTTCAGAGCTCTGGCCAACCTAGAACAGGAGCCTTGTCAGTGGCATAGCCAGAGGGGGGGCAGCATGGTAAGTACTCCAGGCACGGCAGTGCACTGTGTAAGCGGCCCCTCCCACTCACTGTCCGAGCCATTTCAGGCAGTGACAGCAATGCGCAGGAGCACAGGTGCATTGCAGTGCCTGCTGTATTTACTGTGCCCCGCCGTACCCCTTCTGGCTATGCTACCAAGCCTTATAAGCTCTGGAACAGTGGTTCTCAAACTTTTCAGCACTGGGACCCACTTTTTAGAACGACAGTCTGTCCAGGACCCACCGGAAGTGATGTCATGGCCGGAAGTGCCATCATTGTGATGCCAGAGCCTGCTGCTTTCCCTGAGAATGTCACAAGAAGTTGGGTTATTTCTCAGCCATTTTCCAATAGCAAAGTGAATCAGAAATGGGGGGGGGAAGCCTATTTACGACCTTGACACCTGCAGAACAGCCACACATCCCTCCCCCTTTCTTCTTCCCATATTTTCAATATGGCTGCTCTAGGAGCTTCACAACCCACCTGAAATTGGCTCACACCCCACTGGCGGGTCCTGACCTACTGTTTGGGATCCACTGGTCTGGAAGAATGTCCCGTCTTATCCATAAGAGAAGATGTGGTTGGGTGTGGTTTTCTGAAGAGTGAAAAGGGAAGAAAGAAGGTTGTCTGGTTCCCCCTTCTGAAATTTGCCAGTATAGTGTGGGGAGATGAGGCTGAACTTCACAACGCACATCCCCCCTCAACCTATTAGGCCCCCATTCAGATCCCTCAGGCCAGTCAGAACCTGGGAATGGTTTATTTAAAATCCACACACATGCGCCAAACCCCCTGCCAAAAAGTGAAATAAATCTTAGTACTTGGCAGAAGGTTGGGATTTCTTATTTCCATGCCTGCTGTGTGCCTCTTTTCCTTGTTGCACTCCTGTGTGAGCAAGTGCCGAGCATCGTCCATAACAAGGCATGTGTGTGTGTGCACATGCGTTCCGGCGGAGGGATTGATCATTCCTAGCATGGCACCAAGGGGTGTGCCTAAGGATGGGGTGGACCAACTTGGAGTAAAGCCCCAGGACTTCTTCTACAGCAAAAGCAGTGCTCTGGTCAACAGGCACTCTCAGGTGTGCTGCCACTGAAGCTCTTTTCAAAGGACCTCCATGGAGAAAAATTGTCCGGCTCAGAAAGAGGTCAACAGAAACGTGCCTAGGGGCAGCATAACTGCCACGCTGGCCCGCTTCCCAGAGGCAGATGTATGGAAGGGGAGAAGGTAAGACTGTATCACACACACACACACACACACACACACACACACACACACACACACACGGAGGGAAGTGGGGAAGGGGCTTGTTTGCTTCATTGCATTAAATGAAGCCCCAGAAGTGGTGGAAGTACATGAAGTACTTACTTCTGAGTAAACACGCACAGGTTGGCACTCTAATATACCTCTTATATTTTTAGCTTTTTTAATTGAATTTAACAGCATTTGATTTGAAATTCTTGCAATTCAAAAGTGAACTTTAAATGAAGACTAATACATTTCCAAGTATTAAAAAATGGCAGGGAAAGAAGAAAGTTTAATGAACGAATTCAAAGTTAATTGTTGTGCCGTTGCTGCCCAGCGTGGCTCCAACAGCAAGTGGGAGGGGCCACTCGCATGGCACATTGCGGCTCCTGCAATACTTACTGGGCTGTGTCCTCCCCACGACACTATGGGATCAACTGCACTCATTTCCGTTCTAGCAAGCACTGGATTTGGCCTCCCTGATTTGTGTTCTCCCTTTATTCTTCCGTGGAGTTTGGGTTTGCTGTTTTGGAATGCTTTAATTGTTTTCATTGATCTCTTTGCATTTGACTGTGAGCTGCCTTGGGCATCTCTAGGTCAGGGAAGAAAGGTGGGGTGTGTGTACTATATGAATAGATTTTAAACATGGAGGCGGGAAGCAGGGGAGGAGTAGGAGCTCATTTCAGTTGCCTATATTTAAGGGGCTAAGAACAGAAGGAGGCCCTCTGGATCAGATCAAGGCCCATCTAGTCCAGCTTCCTGTATCTCACAGTGGCCCACCTGATGCCTCAGGGAGCACACAAGAGAACAGGCTGCCTGCATACCATTGCCACTCCCTTGCACCTGAGGTAAATCCTGAGGTAAACACACTGTCAAGATTCTCCACAGCAGTCAAGATTCTCCACAGCATTTCTCTTTGACAGCCACCAGAACCAGACGCTCCTCTTCAAACAAGTACTCTTAGGAACAGCCCCGCTGGATCAGGCCAAGGCCCACCTAGTCCAGCTTCCTGTATCTCACAGTGGCCCATCAGATGCCCACTCAGGGAGCACATAAGACAACAGGTTGCCTGCATTCTGTGGCCACTCCTTCGTACCTGGCATTCTGAGGTAAATCCTGAGGTAAACACACTGGTGGCCAGTCAAGATTCTCCACAGCATTTCTCCACAGCACAGCCACCAGAACCAGCTGCTCCTCTTCAGACATGTACTCATAGAAACAGTCCCACTGGATCAGGCCAAGGCCTACCTAGTCCAGCTTACAGTATCTCACAGTGACCCACCAGATGCCTCAGGGTGCACACAAGACAACAGGCTGCCTGCATTCTGTGGCCACTCCCTTGCACCTGGCATTCTGAGATAAATTCTGAGGTAAACACATGACTAGTGGCTAGTCAAGATTCTCCACAGCATTTCTGTTTGACAGCCACCAGAACCAGATGCTCCTCTTCAGACATGTACTCATAGGAACATAGAAACAGCCCCACTGGATGGGGATGACCGATTGACCATCAAGGCTGTCCGTTCTGTGGCAGCCTCCTGCAACTTGGTAGTCATTTTAACCAGAGCTAAAATATTTGCATGTTCTTCCACGGTGTTCCTCAATTGAAAGATATTTCACATTTTACGAAGACTTAAAGGGCTCAGCCCAGCCAAAGTGACGGTCCGCTGAGCATGTGCTTAAGTCTCCCACTGGCACCTGTGGGCCTTCGGAGTGCTTCACCTGGCCTGGTTCCTGCCCCAGATCTGGAGAGAGAATGAAGCATTTGTGCTGTGGCTGCTTCTCCTCGGACACAATCCTTTATGGCGCATGGGTTGGGAGAGTTAAAACAGATAAAAGGAAGTACTTTTTTACTCAGTGGGTAGTGAATCTGTGGAACTCTTTGCCACAGGAGGTGGTGATGGCATCTGGTCTTGATGCCTTTAAGAGGGGATTGGACGGATTTCTGGAGGAAAGGTCCATCATGGGCTATAGGCAATGATGGATTGTGCAACCTCCTTACAAAGGTGGTGGGCTACTGGTACCAGGTGCAAGGGAGTGGCAACAGGATGCATCTTGTTGTCTCCTGCCTCCCTGGGGCACCTGGTGGGCTGCTGTGAGATACAGGAAGCTGGACTGGATGGGCCTTTGGCCTGATCCAGCTTGGCTCTTCTTATGTTCTTATGTCTTGCACCAGCTTCTACTGAAGTGAATGGGGACTGCCCGGGGACTTTTTGCTCAGGGGGGCCCTGTGGCAGCTGCCATTTGTTTTGATAGAGGTTTGCACCCCTGGAGTTGGGGCCCTTCGATTCCGGGGGCCGAGCCACAGCTGGAGCTCACGAAGGATCATAACCCGGAAAGTTCCTCTTCCAAGTCACCTCCCTGCCCTAAGCCATTTTCGCTCTGCCTGTGCAACGGGGCCTAAGTGTCCCACTGCAATAAAAGCAAAATTATACCGGCTTACCTTGCAGGGTCGGTGTAAGAATGCCAGCGGGAATGAACACGTTGCTCTGTGAACACTCCAAAAGGTGGTGCTGGCTCAAAGTACGGCTAGGGCAGGAGAGAGCCCAGGTTGGCCATGGGTCAGTGGTGCCCCCAGGTCTGTGCTTCCGGGCAAGTGGCCTTGCAGGGTGAGGGCTGTGGGAAGGTGCCAGGCCACAGAGAGGAGTTGACCGCCGTGCCCTCTGCAGTGTGCCAATGGGCAGCTGTTGCTGCAGGGGCGCCTCACGTGGCCCCCATTAATATTCAGGCCCTTCTGATTTACCCTGAGCAGAGTGACGCCCGCTGTAATTGATGGGCCATAAATCTCCACTGGCGACACCCGCTGTGGAAGGCGTATTGGGGGGGGGGAATCATCTGCAATGCAGCGTTATGTTCCCGATTGGATTCAGTCTGGATATTGGAAGTGGAGTGGGGGGGGGAGGGATGATCAGACTCCCGATTTCCCCGCCCAGCCCCGCTGCTCCTGGCAGACACATAAGCGCAGCCAGGACACGCGAGCCCAGCCAGGGGCATTCCTACAACTCCAGCAGCCCCCCCCCCCAGCAGCCCCCTGTGGGACGCACACACACGGAGCTCCCTCGGGCAGCCTGGTCTGAAGGACAAGCCACAGCCAGTGGGAAGATGCCCAGAGGTCCCCAGAGGCCACCCAGCCCAGTCCAAAGCCGGACCTCGCCGCCACCCCCACCCCCGCCACGTGCGCGCGCACACACAGAGCAGCAGGTTCAAGGCGGGAAACGGGCTCCACTGGGCACCCCCAGGCCTGAAAGTGCTGCCCAGGTGGGGGCTCCTCCAGCCCCAAAGCCGCCTCTCAGACGAGGGGAGGGGGCGACGGCTTCTGCCCCCCTCCCCTCCGCCCCGTGGGCTCTCCCTTCATTCCTCCCTCCCTCCCTCGCTCGCGGTCCCGCTCCAGGGGCAACGTTTCCCCCCCACCCCCAATTCTGGCCCACCAGGGATTTGCCCCCTCGCCGGCGGACCAGCCCCTCCCGCCCAGCCCACCTCCTGGGGGAACACGCCCCCTCCCCTCCCCCCCTCCCCGGCTCTCTGATGCGTCTCCGAGCAGTTGAAGGGATGAGGTAAGACTTTTCCGCGCAGCTTTGCCCGACCATTTGCATACGAAGCGCCCTCGCCGCTCCCCGCCCCGCACTTTCCGCGAGGGAGGGGAGGCTGGGCTGGAAGCGCCCGCCGGGGGTGAGGCCGCGGCCAGCCCCCTCGCCCCCCCGCGCCAGGCTGCAGTTCCGACCCGGCGATCGCACGAGCTGGCAGGTACGCGCCGGCGGCGGGGGGGGGGGGCGGAGGGAGACACCGACCCCGTCCCCCGGCGGGGCTCTCCGGCTCCCACAGCGCCGCTGGCCAAAGGGGCTCCGCGCCTGCTGCGAGCGCCTGGGGGGTAAGCCGGGGGCGGCGGGCTCGGGATCCCGCTGCGGGGGGGGCGGGGGAGCCCCGCCGCAACTTTGTTTCTGGGGCTGTGCCGGGGAGAGCGCAACAGATCCGGCGCAGCCGCGGCGCGACGGGAAGGGGCCGCTCGCAGCAGCCGGCTCCGCTACTCCGGATCAGGACGGCGGGGCGGGGGAGGGGGGGCTTCAAGGGCAAACTGAGCGGGGGCGGCTTTTGCCCCCATCGCTGTTCGGGAAGGTGGAGAGCCTGCGAGGAACAATGGCGGGGGGGGCACGTCCCCTTCTGAGAAGGGAGACCCCCCCCATCCCGGCCGGGGAGTCTGGAAGGAGCTCGGCGCGCTTCCCATCGAGATATCCCGGGGAGCCCTCGCCTCCGCGCCCGCGTCCCAGCAGGCTGGCGGTGGCGCAAGAGGAGGAAGGCAAGGGGGTGTCGTCGTCGTCGTCGTCGTGCCCCCAGTCCCCGTCCTCTGGCCCTGGATCGCGCGAGGGAAAAGTTGCCAGGCTCGCCGAGTCGACCCCTTTCCGGAGCGGATCGATCCCCTCTCCCTACCCCCCTACTCTCGCCGCCACGGCAAGCCCGGCGTCCCTTCGCCCGGCTCCCGCCGTTCCGCCCCCCCGTCCCCGTCCCGGCTCCTCCTTGGAGATCGATCCGTGGCTGGAAGTAGCCGGCGATTCTGTCTGGGAACGCGGGAGAGGCATCCCCGCAGGGCCCCCCCCCCCGTCTCGTCTGCTGATGGCGCCAATCCCGGGGGGGGGGCTCTTGGGGCAATTGTTCACCCCCCTGCCGCCCCTCCCCTTTACAAATCGTAGAGCAGAAAGCAACAGCCCAAACCACAACACCGGGATCGAAGAAGAAAGGCGCTTCGAGCGCTGCCCTCCTCCGGGGTGGGGGTGGGGATTCTGCACAAGACCCCCCCCCTTCAGGTTCCGAGGCAGGACGAGCCCGGGAGGGTGCAGGGAAGTTGGAGGCAACGTCGGCTCTCCCACCTAGCCAGGCACATTTTGATCCCAGACGAGGCTGGTCAGGTTCACCGGTCAGTTTCACCGAGGTGTGTTCGCCGATGTTCTGTCCCTGAGGCTGGATTTCCGACCGCGCTACGAGAGGTTTTTTTTTGGGGGGGTGGGGGTCGGGGGGGGGGTGAGCGCCTGCCTGGGCTCCTGGCTTCAGCGCTCGTTTCAGGGGGCGTTTGTTGTTTCACACGGATAACTGGGCTAGGAAAGGAGAACTGCCGACAAAGGCGGCGGAATGCTTTGGGTATGTCCCGTCTGATCCGCTGAGCCCATCCGAAGACCTGCGCGCCTCTCGGGGCTTCTTTGGAGAGGGGCAGGAAGGGACGCCTTTTCCGTGTCCCGTCGCCCCCCGTTCTGGTTCTGTTAGGGGGGGTGGGTGGGGAGCTCCTCCCAACATCGCAGTCACAGGCAGGAGATTTGCTCTGAAGGATCCAATCCTCTCGCATTTCAGAGAGCGAGAGAGAGAGCGAGCGCGAGCGCGCACTTGGGGTAATGCCTTGGGAATGGAGAAAACGTGTGGCCGGGTGGGGCAATTGAGGGGAGGAGCCACGGGCACCCCATATCCCCTTTTTTCATCCAATAATTTGTGATCAGCCAAGGTGGGACAGTTGAGGTGGGGAACCTGATAGCCCCCCCCCCCCCAAAAAAAACAATGGAAAGGATTCAGGAGGATTTTGTGTTCTTTGCAGCTCAAGAGAGCATCTTCTCCTTCTTCCCTGTTGATGAGAGTATCCGTGTTTTCCAGACAGCCCTCCTTTTCCGCACACCCCCACCCCAGCAAGGGAAGCCTCCACCTCTTCCTCAGGAGTCCAGGGAGGGATTCCCTGGATTTCGGTCAAGGATCCCAGCCATGGACAGCTGCTTGCCTGGGGGCCTGCTGAGCGCCCCCTTCTGGCTGCAGGAGCGCTGCAGGATGACCGCCCCGTAACCTCCTGTGGCACCACCGGTCCGTCCCCGAGCCGCGGCCAGGCCGCCCAGCCTCCAGCATGGAGAAGACCTACTCGCTGACGGCCCACTACGACGAGTTCCAGGAGGTGAAGTACGCCAGCAAGTACAGCAGCGGCAGCGCGACCCTCCCGAACGGCTTCAGCCTGCAGCTGGGCACCGCGGGGGCCAGAAAGCCGCGCTGCGGGCTGCCCCGCTGGAGCCGCCGCGAGATCTGCCTGCTGTCGGGCCTGGTCTTCGCGGCGGGGCTGTGCGTCATCCTGGGCTGCATCCTGGTGCTGAAGTTCCTGGCCCTGGAGCAGGACGCGTACTGCCTGGAGGGCTGCCAGGAGCGGAAGGCCTTCGTGAAGGCGTCCCGCTTCATCGCCAACAACATCGACCCCACCATCGACCCCTGCAAGGACTTCTACTCCTTCGCCTGCGGGGGCTGGCTGCGGCGGCACGCCATCCCCGAGGACAAGCTCATCTACGGCATCATCGCCGCCATCGGGGAGCAGAACGAGGAGAAGCTCCAGCGGCTGCTCCTGCGGCCCGTGCGGCGGCCCTACCGGGCCTCTGCCGAGCGCAAGGTGAAAGAGTTCTTCCACTCCTGCCTGGACATGGCCGAAATTGACCGGCAGGGCGCCCTCCCCATGCTGGAGGTGATTGAGGACTGCGGCGGCTGGGACATGACGGCCACGGGCAGGCAGGCGCGCTGGGACTTCAACGAGCTGCTCTACAAGACTCAAGGCGTCTACAGCACGGCCGTCTTCTTCTCGCTCACGGTCAACTTGGATGACAAAAACTCCTCCCGCTATGTCATCCGGGTAAGTCAGCCCCTTGTTTGCGAGGGAATGTCATGGGCACAAGCCGTGGGTTATGATGGAGAAATGGAGCCTCCAGGTTCCAAGGCAGTCTACCACTGAACATCCGTTGCTGGAGAGCAACCGTGGATTGGGGCTCTGGCGGCGTCTGGTGGACCAGCCTGGGGTGCAGCATGCTGGGGGCTAGGTGGGCTTTTGGTCTGATCCAGCTGCAGGGCCCTTCTTAGGTCCTTGCACGGCTGAGTCACAGCTGAGCACACAGGTCATGTCATGCAAACTGAGTGAACAGCCTGCAAGGCTTGGGCATTTACATCCGTGGGTTTGTCGACCCCTAGTGGTAAACTCTTGTTTACTACAACTGTTTGATTCATGTGTGGGTACCTCTGCGGTCTGTATGGGTTTGCTCATCTTTTAATCTCATTTTGTGAGATCACTCTCACTGCCCAGTTTGTGTATGTGTGTACGCCCCACTGGACACTTCATTGTTTTTGCTGTGAGAAATAATCATAAATGGCTACAGTTTGGAACAATTCAGTTTTTAAATGTTATAACCCTAAACAGCCAAAGGAGAGGATGAAGTCAGGGTGAATAAAATAAAATAAACCAGTTGCATAATTCAATGGCGATTACATGCATTTATGGCCATATTATATCTAATTTTCCAGTGCTTAACAAAAGGAAGCCATCCTTTTCAAAACATTCCATATGTATCTCCTGCTCTCCCACAGGCACACATATTCAGGGTAGCTGGAGACAGAGAATTGTTCTGAAGAGGGTGGGAAGTTATTGGAGCAAGCCTTTGCTGCTCAGGGGGTACTTGTGTATTATATTTCTTTGTTCCTCTTTCACCTTTGGGAAAAGGTTTTGCAGGTTGCAGGTTCTTTCAAAAACTGCCAGACCTGTTTGCATGTGCCGCAAGCAGCACTCCCTCTTTCAAAGTGCCTTTGACTCTTTGACAGAAAAACTCCCCATTTGTCTCCAGCTGAAGCAGTTTCAGATTTTACACCATCTTTCAAGTGCAGAAGACACCAAGAGGTTTATGCCGCTGCTAAAACTCCCCATACTTTTTGCAGCTGTTAAAAGATTCTAAATTTGTCATGAAGTTGCTTTTTGAGCATATCACTCAAGTAACCAATTGAGAGATTAAGAGGATCAAATAGCTTTGATTTCACAAAACATTTTTTCCCCCTGAGTGATGCTGGAAAGCGGTGATTTGAGTGGAAGTTGTGGTGCTTGGCATCAAAATCCCATGTGTGAGATCAACTGATACAGCAGTCTGCAAGTGGGTTGCACAGGGTACAAAAGGGTATTTGTTTCAAATACTTCCTGTGTCTCAGTTGTCTTCCACAGAGCCAGTCCCTTCATTCCTCTCAGTGATGAATGCACTGGCCAGTAGTGGCTGCTGAGAATCCTTTCCAGCCCTACCAGTAGTTGCCAGGATTTGAGCCTGGGGCCATCTAGCCCCTTGCTGTGGCACCTCCTTGAATATGGCTGTGATGCGTTTGCACTGAACATGGGGAGAGCACTTTTCAGCCAACCTTCTGCTCACCCACACATTAATTAACCTTTAAACACTCAACCACATTTTGCACCCATTGCACATGAATTCAGACAATCAGGCTTTTCTCTCCCGGTGAGCAACGACATTGCATGAGAGTGTTGGCCTGGGATTGGGGAGTAAGGGAGAGAAGAGTGTGCCCCTGAGCTTCGCCTCTCCCGCCACCCTTTCACCCATTGGCAGGTACCACAATTCTATATTATTTCACTCACAATATAGCAGGCAATTTTGGGAATGTGGCAATTAGAGAATCACCCTTCCCAAGAGGGCAGGAAGCGAATTATTCCCCCCTTCCAATTCTTGAAGTTCAGTAATACAAATTATATTGACAGGCTCAAGCAAATATTACAGTATTGTACTCTTGGTAGCATTTTGAGGGTGTGCTTCATGAAGACAAAAGAGCATAAAAAAAGAAAATCAACTTACATTCATTCCTGTGACCAAGCGATGCTTTTAAATCAGTGGTTCTCAAATGTTTTAGCAGCAGGACCTACTTTTTAGAATAACAATCTATCAGGATCCACCAGAAGTTATGTCATTAACCAGGAAAGTGATGTCATGGCCAGAAGTGACATCATTAGGCAGGAAAATTTTTAACACCCCCATATGAAAAAAATCAAATCAATTAAGTAAATTAAAAGGTTCCAATAAGTAATAATCACAATAAATTAGATACATTCAATGTAACAATTCAGTTATAATTTATTTAAATTAAAAACTAAGGGCCCAATTTTTCAGCACCAGTGCTGCCACAGTGAAGCCCTGAGATAAGGAAACAAATACCTTGAGGTATACAAATAAGGAAACAAATAAGGAAACAAATACCAAATACCCTCTGTAGCCACTCTCCCACCACAGGATGACATTGGCATGGCAAAATGGGATAGGATTGGGCCCTAATTTAAATGGTAGAGTCTTGTTTGAGAAACACTGTTCTAGATTATCTACAAGAAGGTGGGCAAAAGACCGAGTGGGATTTACTGGAGAACCTCTGAGTGAACTGCAGAAGATCCCAGAACTCTCTGACTTCCAATTGTTTAACAACAGCGACAACAAAAAGACATGCTTTTATTGCTTTCTTTTCTAAATTATGGGTGCTGAAACAAAGAAAGCCGGGGGGGGGAGGAGGGTTTTCCTGCAAAAGGGCTTGTAAACTCTGTTCTGCTTCTGAAAAGGAGGAAATGAAACTTTGAGTTTAGCATGCAGAGGCGTTTCTATAGGGAGGGCAAATCTCTAAGTCTTGCAAGAAGCCTTCCCTTGCAGTGGAAATCACTCTTTCCTGCACCGTTTTAGCCAATCCTCACAGGGAAAAGCAACATCGTGGCATTGCTTACTGGCTACAGCAGCAAGGGAGAGGCGGGATTTACATGACAGGGTAAGGCTTCTTGCAAAACTTAGAGCTTTGCCCTCCCTGTAGAGACGCCACTGTTAGCATGTGCTTGAGGCTTCTTGATGCACAGTCCGTATTTCTGAAAGCACAATCCTAACCAGCTCTCCAGCATTGCCATAGCTGTGCCAAGGGGGCATGTGCCACATCCTGCCGTCGGGGGGCAGTCACGGAGCCCTCCTCAAGGCAAGGGAATGTTTGTTCCCTAACCTCAGAGCTGCATTGCCCTTACCCTGGTGCTGGAATGTTGGTTAGGATTGCGCCCTGAGTGTAGGATCACCACCATCCCACAAGGCACTGTTTTGCCCCAGGCTCTGGACGGTGGATCTCATGCAGTAAGCCTGAAGTTTGCCCACCCCTGACCTGCCACAATTATCCACGGACGCTTTTGCAAAGGTTTTCAGACATCAAGGTTTTAAGTCTGGGATTAATTAATTAATCACAATCAGGGAATGGATCGATGCTTTCCGGCCCTAATTAGTAACATGTATTTGCCAAGGAGGTCTGAGCGGGGGGGGGGCTAGTTAGCTTGCTCGCACAAGGAGACCTCCGCGTGGAGCTTGGCAAACGATCTGATAGGGCGTTTATCACATATAAACTCCCCATTGATCCAGCTGGCTGAGTAATGCCTGCTCTGATTGGCAGCCGCTCAACCAGGTTGCGGGCAGGGGCCCCTCCCAGCCTTCCCCCCCCCCCCGAGCCTTTGGAATGAGAAACATGGGGGGGGGAGAGGCTGGATGCGGGACTTCCTGCCTACAGAGCTCTGCCATCGGTGTTGATCCCCTTTCGCAGCTTCGGTCGAAATAGCTGGTGGCTTTTGAAAGACCAGGTCACACCCCAGCATTGTGCACATTCACAGTGTGGCTGGTTGAGCATCTTCTGCCGCTGCTAACAGGAGCAGAAGCCAATTGCTGCCATGTGGGGCATTTGCTGAAACTTGCCATAAAGTCCAAGTGAAGCAAAGCACTCATTCTCCAGACCAGGCGTGTCGAACACCAGGCCTGCAGGCCGGATCTGGCCCACGGAAGCTCCTTTTTTGTATGGCCCAGTGGATCATTGGGCTCTCCCAGCCTGGCCCTTTCAGCAGTGCCACTTCTGCCGAGCACCTGAGCTAGGAAGTGATGCCCCGGCAGAAGCGGCGCAGCTGATAGGGTGGCAATTGGGCTCTCCCAGCAGGATAATTGGGCACATTGCCAAGCTATGAGAGGCCAGGTCTCTGCCCTGAGGGGCTTACAGCCTAAATATTGACATGAGGAAGGAAATGAAGGCAGGGGGGAAACAGGGAGAGTGTCTGCCATCATTCCAGTTGCATGTACTTAGGAGTCTAGGACAGTGGTTCGCAAACATTTTAGACTGGGACCCACTTTTTAGAATGGCACGCATGTCAGGACCCACCAAAAGTGATGTCATTACCCTGGAAGTGATGTCATAGCCGGAAGTGACACCATCAAGCAGGAAGTGCCATCATTGTGATGTAATGAAATGACACTCCTGAAATGCAAAGTGGCATTTGTGGACATAGGCACTGCCCACGAATTCACCAAACAGGTGGCTTTGCAGGCGGGAAGAGAAATTCCCAGCAGCAGGTGCTTCCAGGTGTGCACAGGCCGGGAGTGAAAGTGTTCCTCTTCCCCCATTGTGTGTTCCCATCTTCCAGTGGCACCTGGTACTTAGCCTGAGGAGTCAGAGCAGGTTTCTGTGGGGGCCAAATGAGGCCATTTCTGATTACTACTTACACTTATACCTCCAACCGATGCACCCCAGCCTTCCTCCAAATAAAAGTTCAGGGAGGTTCTTCCCACCTCCATTTGGTCCTAATGCTGCTGTGAGACGAGGTAGGCTGGCCAGGCTCACCCTTTTGAAAGGGGACTTGACCCTGAATCTCCCAGTCCCAGACCGACACTCTCCCCACAGCATTGGCAGCCCAGGGGATTTCAAGAACTGCTTGCTCCCCTAAGAGTTTGCCTGGCTGTTGAGATCTCCTGGGGAGGCTGTGCTCCACACCCCACTGCCCTCAGAGGTGACATGGGGCAGGGGGTGTGCGGGGCAGAACCTTCCTCCCCTCAAGTGGCCTCTCCCTTGTTGGTTTGTCATGAATGGCCAAGACCTTTTGCTAGCTTTTATTATTCGACTGATTCCCTTCTATGCTGTATTGCAGTGGCGTCCCTAGAGGGGGGCAAAATGCTACATTTTTCAAGAGCCTGAACTCCCGTGTAAAGCGGCCCCTCACCTTCAGAGCCATTAGCGACTCGGAGGCTTTTCTCTCACAGCTGTGAATGGCTCTGAATGTGAGGACGAGGGACGGCTTTACACAGGAGTTCAGGCTCTTGAAATACGTAGCATTTTGCTTGGAAATGCTCTTGGAACTCAATTTTCAGGCTCTTGGAACTAAGGCTAATGAAAGTGTAGCCCAATGCAGAGGGCAAAATGATGTCATGCAAGTGATGTCACGACAAGAAGTGAAGTCACAGTTGTATTATCGTTTTCTTGAGATTTTTTGCTATAATCTTTGATAGAATGAAAATATTACACTCCAGTTTGTTTCATTGCATTCTGCATGAAATTCTGCATTGAATGATATATAACATAATAGGATTATTCCTACAAATTGCGATTTTGACAAAGCACAATTTTACACGACTGTTTTTGTTTTCTGTTTTCTGGGTTTTTTGCTCATAACCTTTGATAGCGTAAAGACACCACACTATGGTTTGTTTCAAAGTATTCTGCATTTAATTACCTTTCTAATGAGATATAACATGATGGTATTATTTGTAATTACCAAGTTTCTCACAATTCGGCCACTTGTGTCAAGCTCATCTTGTTGCCCCACCCCCAAAGCTTGTTGCCTGGTGCAATTGCACCCCCCTGCACCACTGTAGCTACGCTCCTGCTAGAGGAACGCCACTATATTGTGCTATATAATATTGGTTCTGTAGCCTTTTGCTCCCATTTGTAGTGCTGCCTTCTGATCTCTCTCTCTCTCTCTCTCTCTCTCTCTCCCCCCCCCCGTGTGTGTGTGTGTGTGTGTGTGTGTGTGTACTCTTTAATGCTGTGCGCCACTTCGAGGGCTGGATAGCGGAAAAAGAGGGTAGCAATGTCTTGTACAGTACCGTACTCAATACACTCCAGAGAACAGCAAGGAAGGCATGCGAGAGCAGCTCTCCGGCCGGTCCCTGGCTAAAACGATATCTGGGGCTAGGAAAGCATCTCTGCTCGGAGGGTTGCCCATGTGCAACCCATGTGCACATGCCGCCTATGTGCGCCTCCGTCGCCACTTGCCAGAGCCCCTGTGCCTTTAAGAGCTGGTGGGCAGAAGCAAGGCGCTTGTGCCGCTGCCAGCCGGGCGTCCCTGGCTGGGAGCGCTGGGAGCTGTGTCGGCGCTGCGCTGCTTCGGCGCGGGAGCTCCCAGAGGCCGCCGGAGCGCCGCCGGGAAGGGGCAGCCGCGAGGCGCGGGCGCTGCGAGGAGTTATCTGCCAGCCGGCTAAGGCAGGCGGCGCGGGGAAAGGCCAAGCCGGCCGGCTCGGCGAGGGACCCTCCTCGGGGGGAGGGGCGACTGCAAATCAACCCCCCTCCGCCCACTCCGACTTCAGCCTCGCCCCGGCCATGCGCTCCCTCGCAGTGGCGTTCCCAGACGGGGGGGAGGTCAACATAAGTTTTACAGGAGGCTGCTGAGCTCCTGGGAAAAGTGCGCCCTCCCCTTCGCCTTCACAGCCGCGAATGGCTGTGAAGGCGAGGGGGTGGGGCCCCTTTACCCAGGAGCCTCCTGCAAAACAGCATTTGCCGCCTTCTAAGAACGCCGCTGCTCCCCCGGTAAGGCAGCGGCAGAGTGCTTCGTGCGGGGGGGGGGATTTGCCTAGATGGGCCTTGCCTCGGCAGCCACGAGCGAGGAGCGGGAGCGCGCTTGCCTGCCTGCGCGTCGGCACTAATTGCCTGCTCGGGCCGAGAGGCGCTGCTGGGCCGCCGCCGCCGCGCTCGGCGCCGGCCTCGATTTGCATGGCAATGACGAGCGCTCAGCGGCGGTGGCGGCGCTGCCTTTATACCCAAATTAATAGGACTTCGGCGGGAGGGAAGCTTCGCCAGGCAATTTCCTTCCTCGTAATTGCAGTGTTTAGCGAAAGCAGCGTGCCAGGCAATTTTCCAGCCTAGCGGTGGATTTGCACAGGCGCGGGCGGGGGGTGGAGGAGGAGAAGGGGGGGGGGTCCTCTCCTGAGAGGCGCACCAGACATATACAGCAGAAGAGCCCCGCTGGATCGGGCCGGGAAGGGCGCACCCCCTCGGGCATCACAAGGTGGCTCTGGGAAGCCCAGGACAAACTGCAAGCAGGCATTTCCCTAGTGTACAGCCCCAGCTCCTGGGAGGTCCAGATACACTGCCTCTGATCGTGGAGGCTCTAAATAGGTATTTAGAGCACGGGATGGATAGAGGGAGGTTCTTTTCCCTCTCTCACAACACCAGAACCAGGGGACAGCCACTAAAATTTTTGGGATAGTGAGAACAGATTAAAGGAATCCAGCGGGTAATTCATCTGCGGAACTCCTTGCTACAAGAGGTAGTGATGGCATCTGGCCTAGGTGCCTTTAAAAGGGGGGTTGGACAGATTTCTGGAGGAAAAGCCCATCCCAGGCTACAGAACACGATGGGTGGTGTAACTTCCTCATTTTAGAAGTAGGCTAATTCAGAATGCCATGTGCAAGGGAGTGGACACAGAATTCAGGCATCTTATTGTCTCTTGTGCTCCCTGAGGCATCTGGGGGGCCA
Source organism: Lerista edwardsae (assembly GCA_029204185.1). Classification (NCBI taxonomy): domain Eukaryota; kingdom Metazoa; phylum Chordata; class Lepidosauria; order Squamata; family Scincidae; genus Lerista; species Lerista edwardsae. The sequence continues at coordinate 693,734 of JAJKFI010000150.1, read as the reverse complement.
CTGTGAGATACAGGAAGATGGACTTTGGCCTGATCCAGCGGGGCTCTTCTTACGTTGGGTGGAATTCACTGCCACAAATTCCCAACTGGGGCACCCTCTGTGACTGTCACCTGAAGCTTTATTTTGGGATCACCTCTGCCAGGCCTTTATGAGGGGAAGGGTTTTTACAGTGCTAGTGCCAGGGTCACGGGCCCCTCTCCCGCAACAAGCCTTCCTTGCCTTCCCCACCCCTTCCTTGCCCCCTCACCAGTGTCAGGCAAGCCTTGGCTTCTTGGTAAAGCCTTTCAGTCCAGCTGGCTTGATTGTATGGACCCCTGATTTGGGTGGCGGGGAATATTTGTCAAGAAAACTCAGTGGAGGGCGGGAGATGCGTTCAGCACCCACTTCCTCCTGCCCACTGTCCCCTCCTGCCCGTGCATTGCAATGTGCCTGGGAGCCCGGAGCATCCCTTATAGCACCTTGTTGGACACGGGCTCCCCAATCCTGGCCCCCATTACTGGTGTGAATGCAGCTGTGCTGATGGGGTGAGCACTGCATTCGGTGATGGGGAGCAGAGGTGGGAGGAAAGTAAAAATATCTCATGGCACCAGAAAGCGCCCTGTTCTGCCTGAACGGGCGTTCCAGCAGTGCAGGGCGACCCCAGGATTGGGTCCTAAAGGAAGGCAAGCGTGTGGCCAGAAAGAAGGACTAAACCACGAAAGTTCCATCTGTATGTTGTTTGTAGTTCTTGAAAGATAGAACTTTTCTGTAATTTGTAAAAACCCCTTGCGGATTTAGAGATAAAGTCTGCCCATGTAAACTGCCTTGAGTTAAAGCCAGAGGAGCAATCTAATGGCCAAAGAAAGGTGGTATATAAATACTTGCATTATTGCATTATTATTATTAAATCTTCATCTAAATAGTCTCTGCGCACATTACTGCATTTGCTCACAGTTTCCCCCTTTCAGCCCTTCTGCTGTTGTTGACATTTACATGGAAAGCTTCTTGAGGCCTGGATCAGCCCTTTGTGCTTAGACCTGTATCACTTCCTCAAATATGAAGGGCTGCCAGAAGGAAGAAGGAAGGACAAATTTGCTCTCATGTGCCTCTGATAGCAGAACTAGGTCCAACGGGTACAAACTGCAAGAGAGGAGATTCCGGCTGGACATCAGGAAGAATTTCTTGACAATAAGGGCGGTTCGGCGGTGGAACAGATTGCCACTGGAGGGAGGTGGTGGGTTCTCCCTCGCTGGAGACCTTCAAGCAGAGGCTTGACAGGCACCTTGCTGGAGATGCTCGAGGAGGGTTCCCTGCTACAGGCAGGGGGTTGGACTAGATGACCTTGTGGGTCCCTTCCAACTCTATGACTTTGGAAGATGTCATGAACATTGATAGTGCTGTATAAATTCTACTACCACTTGCCCTTTCTGCCCAGAATGTGCAGCACCACTGACAGCCCAGGAGAGGGACGTAAAGAATATTTTCTTTACGCTGCCTATTCCCCAGTGGGTTTCCTCAGACCTGCGCCAGCTCTTTCACAGCTCTTTCACTCGAGAGACTCCAGGGGGTGGGTCTGGGCCAGAGGGGGAGGATAGGGTGGTTGCCTCTGAGGGCATGACTGCCCCTGCGATCTTCCCTTCCTGCCCCAGCCCAGCCGGCTCTCTGCACTGATCAGACCCCAGCCCTTCCCAGATCCACCCACACCACCAGCTGACCAGGGACAGCAGGGATTCTGCGTGGCCCACAGAACAGCAGAAGCTTGCCGCGTCAGCAGCCCAGCCCTTACAGTGGCAGATCCCAAGTGCCACCCTAAGGCCTGGGCAGGATTGGGCCATCAGTACCATTAACAGCAAAAATAGCTTCATAGGGAAAGCTATTAAGGAGTAAGTTGGGAGGTCGATGGTTTTGCAGGCAAGCTGAACTGCGCTTGGCCCCCTTGGTGCCTGGATGCCCCCCCCCCCAGTGACCAAAGCTTTGGAGTAGCCATTGTGTTTCTTCCCAGCATGGGGACAAAACTGATCCCCAGGGAAGCTGCAATTTAGGCAATACAAAAGGGAAATATTTTGCCACTGAAGTTAATGTGGGAGTGAACTGCTGCTGCTAGGAAAGGTAGGTACTAATGCTGCCATTCTTTTAATAACAATTGCAAAAAGAAAGCTGTACTATGGTACACATTTCTAATCCCCAGGAGAAAAACCTGACCCTGCCTATATGTCGTGGGAATCTCAGATCCCAGGCCCTGATTTTTAAAGCACTGAATGTTACCAGGGCTCTCCTAGGGTCCAGTAAAGCAGCACCAAGACTGGCACCTAGTGATCATAACATAAGAACAGCCCTGCTGGATCAGGCCAAAGGCCCATCTAGTCCAGCTTCCTGTGTCTTACAGCAGCCCACCAGGTGCCCCAGGGAGGCAAGAGACAACAAGATGCTTGCATCCCATTGCCGCTCCCTTGCACCTGGTACTCTGAAGTAGCCTACTACTAATGTGAGGAGGTTGCACAATCCATCATGGCCTATAGCCCACGATGGACTTTTCTTCCAGAAATCTGTCCAATCCCCTCATGGAGTGGTGTTCAAGGTGTTGTCAACCATGTTAAGAATTGTCTGGTCTCCCAAAAGTCCTGGACACATACAGTGCCTGGGGAGTATGATGCCATTTCGTTCTTACAATTGTGCCGTGTTGGGAAGTTAGATTTAAGAGGTGGCAGCACCCAGTTGAATGGGGAACGTCCTGCCCAACCATTTTATCTACCACACTGCTCTGGCTGTTGCTGGGAGTGGAGGAAGGTTGAGCTGGCTTTGGGAGGTGCGTAAGGTCAGGTGGGGAACACAATAAGGTTCACTGACCTCTGTGTCACAAAACTACGTAGAAGGGGGGGTTAGTGATGCAGGGGAGAGGCTGTGTCCAGGGAAGGTGCCCCCCTGAAAGCCATCGGGACGTGTGCTTTAACCTGCGAGAGAAGAGGCAGGAGAAGAGCTGCCCACTCCAAATGGCCATAAATCCAAAGATTGATGGGACCACCAAATGGGGTTGTTCTTTGCCTCCCAGCTTCATGTCCCTGGTGCATGTTATACTGCTCCATTCCACTCAAGCAAAAGGGACTAAAATTGGTTTTATGCAAGAGCTGGATTTCTCCTGAATTTATTAGCTGTCGCAAGGTTTTTTTAAAGCATCCCTTAAATCATAACGCTTATGATAAAGCCTCTGAAGTGGCACCGCTTGGGTGTGCCTGACTGTGTGTGCCCACGAAAACGTTGCCAACCGACCGTGGCCGCCTCTCGAGGAGCACTGCGGAGCTGCGGATCCTGTTCAGTGGGGTGCAGTTGGCACAGAAGGTCCCCCTGAAGACATGACCTGGCGGCTGTGCCAATGACGCTCGCTCATCATCACGTGCAAGAGGAGCCACGTGGTGATGGCTGTGTTGAGCCTCCGTGCTCTGAGGCAATTCCCCCCTGAAATCTGCTGCCAGCAGCTGGCCGGCCACAATGAACAGCAGGAAACGACGCGGTGGGCCGCTGAGCCTGCCAGCTGTGGTGACTGCGATGGATGCTGGCATTTGGCAAACGGGGAGCCTCAGCCTTCCTCCCAAGGTCAGGGCAGGAGAAGAGGGCAGGGGTCATCCGGATAGCTGCAGGTGGCCCCTGCCCCTCCCCAGGTTCTGGGTAGCGGTGTCATGCAGCCGGAATGCTGGGTGGGAGGAACGGGTGAGCGGCAGCCCACCCGTTGTGTTCCGCTCCATTTCGCCGTCTTCCCCGCCCCCGCGGGCTGCCGCTCACCCGTTCCTCCCGCCCAGCGTTCCGGCTGCATGACGCCACTGGTTCTGGCTGGGGCCTGTTGGGCTGCTGTGTAGCCCAGGAGCTGCTCTGGAGTGCCAGCCACATAGCAGGATGGGGTGTGTCTGCCTGGGTGTGTTCTCTGCTAGCCAGATGGAGGCTTCCTCGGTGCTCATCCTAAAGGGACCGTGGTGGCACTTGGGGGACTGGCAAATGCCTGACCTCACCGCCCTCTTGCGTCCAACTCTGGAGCTCCCCACTACTTCTTCCCTGATCTCAGAACATTTTTGGGGGGGGGGGCAGTGGTGGTGGTGGTGGTGATTCATTAAACAGATGGCCTATCCACCATCCTGCCATTCTTCTCTATCTTTACAAGGGGAGGGTTAATCCTACAAAAAAGAATCCAGTTGCACACGTCTGCCTTAAACCTTCCCAGCACACGGCCTCCCTAGAGATGTTTCAACCCCTGGTTATTTTGCAATTCCGTAGAGATGCCTCAAGGATCCCCTTATTAAGTAATTGTGATTGCAGCTTTCTGGTCGACGCATAAGAGATTTTTGGCAGCTACTTGAACGCATGAACGATGCTGATGGCGACTCTGCATTCACAATCACACCCGGATTCAGAGCAAGAAGAAATCCCCAGCATGTTTCAGTATCGTAAGAAGATCCCTGCTGAGTCGGACCAAGGTAGCCAAGCATCCTGATTCCAAGCGTGGCCAGCCAGGTGTTTCTGGGAAGCCCTCTCCTGTTGTTTCTTTCCAAGCTGCTAGTCTTTAGAGGTAGACTGCTTCTGGATCTGGAAGTTCCATTTGTTGGCTGTCTGTCAGTCACAACTCGACAGGTGGTTTGTGCTCGTGAACTGTGAACACTGCGCGCCAGAAAGAGTAATCTGGCAGAGCTAGCAATGTTCACCAGACTGTTTGTTTTGTTCCCAGTACAGAAGGGTGACAACTCTAGAATTCCAAATAGAAGAGCCTTACCAATTCCTTCCAGTGGCGTAGCTTAGCGGGGCCTGGGGGGGG
>JAJKFI010000150.1:649808-688947 GCA_029204185.1 Lerista edwardsae | reverse complement strand
GGGGGGGGCTGTGGAATACTGTTGCAACTGCTGGGTCAGTTTAAAATGGTCTGAGGCCTCAAAAAGGGCTTTTTTCATGTCCCTTCCTGCTACAACATCACTTCCGGCTTATGACGTCACTTCCGGTGGGCGGGTCCCGACACGTGCCAATCAAAAGTGAGTACCTGTTCTTAAATCATTTAGATGACACCACTGGGAATCCCCTTCAGGGACCGCATGGAAACCTCAGCAGGTCCACCTCTAGCCCACGTGGCGCCTTGGTGCGAGGCAGAAAAAGGCGCCCTTCCTTCCTGCTGGAAGCAACACTCCCCAGCATGCCTACGTGAATGGAGGCCCCTTGCGCGGTGCATAATCGTCCCGACCACAGAGGGCACTGCTGCTGTTGCTCCTCCGCCCAGGACCCATCCAGCAGCACGAATGCAGAAAGCCCAAAGCTTGCAAACTTGCAGGGGCACCCAAATAAAATAAATTATTTATTTCCCAAGGCTGGCTGGCTGCTGGGGTTCGGGGAGATCGCCTGGACGGTGCAGTCAGACTGGCCGCGGAATGGAAAGCAGCCCCTCGCCACCCCACGGATGGGTTTGTCCCGTTGGAAGAGCCCAGAGCAGCCCAGGAAGTGCTGGCAGCTGACGCGAAGGGTGGCCTTTCACAGCCCCACCCGCAGCCCGAAAAGGCACGTCCAGAGGACCAAGAGAGGGAGCAAAGAGGGAGGTGGGAGGAGGGAGTGTCCGGACGACCAGGTTGCGGCTGCCACTGACTGGCACGCCTGGTCCTTGTGGTAGGGCTGGATGCAACCCGCGTAGGCCATGACGTGGGCAATGTAGTTCTGCTCGTGGATGCCGTGGAAGAGGTGGGCCATCGGGCCTTGGGCCATGATGGCCACGTCCTCCCCTCCGTGGGTCTCGGAGCTCAGTGGGACGGCTGCCTGCTGCTGGTAGTCCTTGTCCTCTGCCAAAGGAGGAGAAAAGGAGTTGAGGTGAAGGGGCCACTGCTCAAGGACTGCAGGCCTCAGACCCTGGATTGGGACTAGGCCAGTGATGTCATGCCGGGGGAACGCGGGGGAACTCAGTTCCACTAGTTAAAATTAGGGCTGACTCCGCCCACTTCACTCTCCCCCCCTCCCAATTCCTCTGCAAAGAGCTTTTCTTCTTGATTGGCCGGCACTCAGAGGGTTAAAGGGAGCGACTCCAGATTCCTAGGGGGGCAAAGGCAGTGATGTCATTCAGGGGGAACGGACTAGAACGGGCGTTCCGGATCCTAACGGGCTCCGTGGCTGGTTCCGGGTTCCCGACAAGTGCCAATCAAAAGTGAGTTCCTGTTCCTAAATCATTTGAATGACACCACTGGACTAGGCGGCTTATTGGCAGACCTGCTGCAGCCTGACAAAAACGGCAACCGCAGCAAAAAAAACCAAAAACACCCCTGTGCCGGAGACCGCTGCGTTCGGGAACATGACTTGCAATGGGGAAAGGATAGGCCGTGTCGTAGCACAAGTCCTTAATCTGGTAGAGATTTCATGGCAACCAAGTATCAGCTGGCTTGAAGGCAAAATTGCCGGAGGGATCCATTTGACACGCTCTGAATACAAAACGACTAAGTTTTAAGTTTTGGCTTAAAATCCATCTTAACTCTCACTCTGATTCCATTCTCCTAGATTTACTAAAGGATCCCTTTTCCTTCAAATGGTTCAAAATTCTGGAAACTAAGCTATCTTCTTTGGGTCTCTCCCCTGAAATTTTGGCTGACATGAATCTTCACACTGCGCACCAGCTTATTAAATCAAAACTTTGGGAACAAGAATTTAATACCCTCCTTCCTAACTTAAACCCGATCTGTTCCCCTCTCTTCTTTGGTCTCTCTCTTTCGTTGGGTCGACCCTCGAATTATTTTGTTAAGTTAACCAATTTTAGTGCAAGAAGGGCCTTCATGTTAGCAAGGTTGAACTTATTCCCGTCTGCTGTTCACTTTGGTAGGTTCCTTAATATTCCCCGCCTTAATAGATTGTGCTACTTTTGTGTATCTGAGCCAGATACTTTAGATCGTATTTTACTTCGTTGTCCTACTGCCCATACAAGTTTAAGAACCAAATTACTTGAACCCTTTCTCTCTTCCCTCTTTGCTTCCTTTACTGATCCTCTTGTTATACTTCTTAGTGATTATTCAACGGACATTACTTATTTGGTGGCCGAACTTTTATTAGCTGTATCCAAATCTAAACCCAAAGCTTAAACCATCTCACTTACCCCATAGCCAAAACTTTTTTTCCCCCACTTGTACTTATCTTTTGTTTGTAAGTGTAATGCCAATAAAGGTTTCTAAATCTCATCTACAAAACGACTCCAGGTCTCAGAATCGACGGTCTCAGAAACCTGGCACCCCTCAAGATGGGTCGGTGTCCCCAGTGTTCAGCTGCTCACATCAACTTCACGCCTTGCCTGCACGGGGGCCAAGGCACACAGTGCACACACCCCCAAGCCACGATGCCAGGACACCCTGCGTCATGAAGCCACACGTGGGCCTTCGCGGCAGGGGCCTGGGTGATTTTCAAATGCGCCCCGCACCCCTGTTCACTTCCCAAGCTGGGAAGCGGATGGGGGCACCTGGCTCTTGGCATGATCGCTGGCGTGGCCTGGATGAAAACGCCTGGGCCACGTCGGTGCTGGGCGCTCCCGTCCATGTCCTGAGCCAGGAAGCGCATGGAGGCACCTGGGACTTCGCTGCCGCTGGGACCTCTCACCTCCGCGGCGGTGGCAGCAGCACACCCCTTTCTGCCTTCCCACGCTGGGTAGGCAGAGAGGTGCACGTGGCTCCTGATTTTGCACCCCTATGAATTTTGTGCCCAGGGCAATGGCCCCCTTCGCGCGCCCCCCCCCCCCCGCGACTCCTCTGACTTCACCATCTCCCTTTGGTTCCGGGGCTCCCAACCCCTTCGCCAAGATCCGGGCTGGCTCCCAGCATGAGTGGAGGAGGCAAAGGTCCATTATACCTGGGGCAAAATAAGGAAGTGAGGAGCCTTCAGGGCAAAGGTTGGGCACTGGACTGGCAAGACGTTCAGCCTGTCGAAAAGGTCCGCTTGGCAAAGGTTTAGCGCAGCTGCCCGGAGTGGCCCACAGAAGCTGCTGTTTGCTGCCACGCTGGGTCAGAAATGTCACAGAGCCCTTCTCAAGATGCCCACTTTTGGTTTGGCCTTCAAACAGCTGCATAACAGCAAGGCTTGTTCCATGCTGTGCAAGTGAGCACACGCCCCAGCGAGTCCCAACCACCGGCGGCGGCCGAAGTGGCTCTCCAGACTCTTTCAGCGCGGCTTCTTCCTTCCTTCCCTCCCGCCGTTGCCGTTGGCGCTGTGGAGAAGTGGGTGTGGCCACAAAGGAGGGGGGGAACACGTGCTGGGCTGGACCGCCACTGCAAGTGGCCGCTGTCCAGGTAGGAAGTTGTTTCCCCGAGGGTGCCGGAAGCGGCCTGGCCGTGCTTCCTGTCATGTGAAGGGGGAGGTAGCAGTGGCAGCCCTGGGGCCATTGCGGGAGCTTGCAGCGGGTGGCCTGAGCGCTGCTGCTGCTGCTGAGGCGGCGGCGGATGAGTCAGGGAGGGAGCCCACCAGATGCCTCAGGGAGCACACAAGATACCTGCATCTCGTTGCCACTCCCCTGCACCTCGAATTCTGAAGTAGCTTACTTCTAAAGTATGGAGGTTGCACCACCCAACATGGCCTGAAGCCTGCGATGAACTTTTCCTCCAGAAGTCTGTCCTGTCCCCTTTTAAAGGCACCAAGGCCAGATGTCATCACCACCTCCTGTGGCAAGGAGTTCCACAGATTAACTATCTGCTGGGTAAAAAAGTATTTCCTTTTATCGGTTCTCACTCTTATCTCGCAACGCTCAGTTTTAGCGGATGCCCCCTCGTTCTGGAGTTGTGAGAGAGGGAAAAGAACCTCCCTCTATCCACTCTATTCCTTCCATGCATAATTTTGTATGTCTCAATTATGTCCCCCCTCAGGCACCTTTTTCCTAGGCTGAAGAGCCCCAAACACTGTAGCCTTTCCTCATAAGGGAGGTGCCCCAGCCCTGTAATCATTTTGGCTGCTCTCGTCTGCACCTTCACTAGTTCCCCATACCATTTTTACTCAGGCCTAGGCCCTAAGGCAGTGGTCTGGGAACAGGGGTAAATTACCCCAAATGGGGTAAAAATGAAATTCCTGGGGGTAATGGACGGTCGCGCTGCTGAGACACAGCCGGGCATGCATATGAATCTATATGCATGCCCGGCTGTGTCTTGGAAGCGCGACCATCCATTACCCCCGTTCCGGTTCCGTCGCTGGCTGGCTGGCTCCGTTTTGTTTTGTTTGTTTTGCTCCGCCCACGTTGGCTGGCCAGCAAACCGCACCCCAGACTGCTCTGCGCCTGCTCTGCTTTTCACACCACAGCAGTTTAGAGCAAATGGACGCAGCGAGGAGAGCGGCGGCACATTGGACCTGAGCAGCAGTGGAGCAGAGCAGCAGTGAATAGGCAAGCCAGGGACGGCCGGGCATCGGAGGTGAGGGAAGGCATGCGTCTTTCCCCCACCACCACCTCTGTTGCCCTGCCGGGGCACGCGTCTTCCCCCCCTCCGTTGCCCTGCTGGGGGGAACTGCACACCCCTCGCTGTCCACGTCTTCCCCCCCCTCCGTTGCCCTGCCGGGGGAACTGCAAACCCCTCACTCAGGCTTCTTGCAGAACACGCAGCCCCATCATTTCAATCGCTGCCCAAGGCCAGATGTGTGATGGAAGGCTTCTTTAATGTCCCAAAGTGTCTGTGTGTGTGATGGAAGGTGTCTCCTAAGACTGGGTGCTGTTGCCAGGGGAGGGGCTGATTGGAATGGAGGTTTTTTAAAAAATTGATAGTCTAAGAGTGCAAATCTATGAATGTCTACTCAGAAGTAAGTCCCATTATAGTAAATGGCACTTACTCCCGGGTAAGTATTAATAGGATTGCACCCCATCTTAATTAAAACTGCAGTCCAATGCACACACTGCCCCAGGAGTAAAGCCCATTGAATTCAATCTGACTTACTTCTGAGCAAACAGAAGTTGACAGACGCCGGCTGGCCACTGAACGTAAGGAGCATGCAGGCTGGGGCAAACGCGACTGGCTGCAGAGTAACAGTCTGAGCTGACACCAGACTGTCCTCCTGCCCCTCAACTTGTAGCCCGGTGCAACGATCCTCCGATCCGGACTGAGGCTCAGCGTGTCGTGGGGTGTGTGGGGCACGTGCGTGTGCGCAGGACACCAAAGAGAGGCGCCAGGCAAGCATACAGCATGAGGCAAGGCAAGAGGGAAAGCGAGCTGCAGGACACAAAATGTAGGAACGCTTGCTGCGTTTCTGTATTAGTACTATTTGCCTTCTCCAGAAAGGAAAAGCAGATACTGTGCTGCTAAGTTGCATAGCCCCCTTTGTATTAGCACACATTAGGAATGGCCCTTGCCTTCTCCACAGCTATGTTTCTGTGAAGTGGGGAGGGGAGGGGGGGTCAAACTAATCGGGCAACAGATGTATTTGTTTTGCTCCCATTCATCCTGTTAATATTTAAAGTGGAGAGGATCTAATTTTTTACATTAAGAGATGTTTGTATGAGGCGAGCTGAATCTCCTTACCTACATGCACACTCCTTGTGATGTAAAAATGGTATTCCCTGTTTGACAAGTGCATGAAACAGATATCTACATAAAAAATGGCTACTGCTATCATTTTTTGGTTTGATCCAGAGTTGCAAACAAATCTTTTAAATTCTGAAATAAATCTTTGGAGGCTGCCCCTTTATCTTACTTTCTGACCTTAAAAGTGTTTTTCTTTAATCCAGTACAATGGCTCTCAAACGTTTTATCACCGGGGCCCAAAGGAAGTGATGTCATCAAGCAAAAATATTTTAACACCCCATATGACAAAATCAAATCTAACTAAGCAGGTTAGATATTTACAGTAAGAGTAAGATTAAAAAATATTTAAATAACTTTCCTAACTCTCCCAAACCCTTTACAACTTCATATTTACATAGCATTAATTAAGCTCATTAACTAATCAAATAAAAAGAAATGGGTTCCAATATGTAATTTTTTTTCTTTTGTTCTTGGGGGTGGGGGTGGGGGGTAACATCGGCGTTTCTAAACATATTTTGGGGTAAAAGGTAAAAAAGTTCCCTGACCCCTGCCCTAAGGGGTGCAGGGAGATGCATTTCTGAGGTCACACGTGTATGATTGCCCTCTGCTGAGGCTGGAAAAGCCAGGAGACAGAAGAGGAAATGCTCACCAAAGGCCACAGAAGTAATATCTGGACGGCTGCCGTTCTCGAGAAGGAACCCGGGTCCGTTGCCATAGAGGATGCTGGTGTACGGCTGTTTGTCCGCTGCTTTCTTAGGTGCCAGGCCTGTCAACGCACACACACAACAACAACAACAACAACAACAACAAAAGCTATCACTACTGGTCCACCTACAGTTATTGCTGAATCATAGGGCCCTTGGCTCACACTATATGTGCAGGAATCCACATGGCAAAGGAATTTTCCATGGACTGAGCGCACAGTTGCAAGCATTGCTTCAGCAAGTTTCCTTTTCTGCTGGGTTTCATGCCACGGGATATCTGAGCACCGTATCTCTTTCCCACGCATTCCCCTCTTAAGCCAGGAGCTCACAGACTTCCATGTAGGTTTTTAAAATGTGCAGTCCCCAAACCCACATGATATCCTTGAGTCATGGGTCCTAGGGCGCAATCCTAACCTGGAGTTTAGGCTGGCACAGTTAAGCCAGCAAAGTTTGGCTGGCACAAGAACCACCATAAACTGCATTTGGATCACTCTTGGTGTCAGAGAGGCCAGCACACAGATGTGCACCATCCCCCCTGACTCTGAGAGTGGCCCAAACGTGCTTTACGGTGGTCAAACTTTGCTGGCCTAACTGTGCCGGAACTAACTCCAGGTTAGGATTGCGCTCCTAGGCTGCTGTTCCTTGCTACAGTTCCTCCTCTGCCTGTTTTCGGCTTTAAAGGGCAGCATCTCTCCTCTTTTCTTGCAGTGCGTAGGAGAGAGCAGTAAACAGTTTTAGGTTGATCTTTTGCAAAGCGGGGCAGGAGGAGGAAGCCCACAGAACTTTGATCCTCTTCCTGCTTGGGGTGAGAGGAGAGGTGCCATTGGTTTCTATTTCCCTATGTGTGCCTGCTCAGAAGTATGTCCAACTGTGTTCAATGGGGCTTACTCCCAGGAGTGTGTGTATAGGATGGCACTGCAGCCAGATTGAAGAGGATGAGGTGACTGCACCTTTCCTCCCCCCTTCCCCCTTTGTTGTCTCCCTTCCCTCCCTCTCCTCCCCCTTTCTAACCAGGGGAGGGCCCCTCTTTTCAGTGAGACATCATGGCCATCCATAAGCACATAAGAAGAGCCCTGCTGCATCAGGCCAAAGGCCCATCTAGTCCAGCTTCCTGTATCACACAGCAGCCCACCAGGTGCCTAAGGGAGCTCAGTAGACAACAAGATGCCTGCATCCTGTTGCCACTCCCTTGCACCTGGCATACTGAGGTAAATTCTGAGGTAAAGTTCTGAGGTAATATGAGGTAAATAGAAGAGAATTTGCTATCTTGCCTGTGGGGAGGGAGCTATAATAACTTCTAACTCAGTCTGGGCCTAACAGAAGAAGAGCCCCGCTGGATCAGGCCAAATGCTCATCTAGTCCAGCTTCCTGTATCTCACAGTGGCCCACCAGATGCCTCGGGGAGGCAAACAAAGTATGTCTACTCAAAAGTACCACTGTCCGTCCATCCCCCCCACACTCACCAAAGATGTTGTTGCCCCGGGGCGTGTTGCCCCCAAAGGAGAAGACGTGCGAGTGGTCGGCTGTGACCACGGTGAGGGTCTCCGAGATCTTGGTCAGCTCCCCGGCCCGCTCCACAGCCCGGTCCATCATCACAGCCTCCATCAGAGCTTGCTTGGCTTTGCCGCCGTGGTGTCCGTGGTCAATCCGACCTCGTGGGGGGGGGAAGAGACCAACATGGGACCCTCGCTCCACAGCACCGGTCAGCAGAGGTGATCTTCCCAAGAAAGAGCGGCTCCTCACATGAGCTGATGCAGGGGTGTCCTGCACTGCCCTCGGCTTCCTCCCAGTAGTGTAGCTAAGGGGTGGGTGTAAGTATTGCAGGTGCTGCAATGTGCTGTGTAAGCAGCCCCTCCCACTCCCACTGCAACAGAGGCAGATCTAAGGGAGGGCAAAGCTCTAAGTGTTGCAAGAAGCCTTACCTTGCAGTGGAAATCACTCCTCTCCTGCACCGTTTTAGCCAATTCTCACAGGGAAAAGCAACATCTTGGCGTTGCTTACTGGCTACAGCAGCAAGGGAGAGGAGGGATTTACATGACAGGGTAAGGCTCCTTGCAACACTTAGAGCTTTGCCCTCCCTGTAGATCAGCCTCTGCACTGCAACGCAGTTGCAGCCGCTGCCCAGAATGGGTCTAACGGCCAGTGGGAGGGGTGCTCACATGGCACATTGTAGCCCCTGCAATAATTATCACGCCGCCCCCTGTAGCTATGCTACTGCTTCCCCCACATGCCTCAGAAAACTCCCGAATCACAGACGGGCCAATCTGGGCTTCAAAATATAGTTAGCCCTCTTTGTACGTGACCTTGCGATCTGCGAAATCTGCGAGGGGCAGAATGGCGACTTTGCTCGCTATCTGTGCCTGTGTCCTCATTGTCCACTCCGCAGAGACCTTCCAGAGGCTGCAGGGACCTTCCGAGTGGCACCTGCGACCAGCACTGACCCCTTTAAAATGGCAGGAAGTAGCACTGGCCGGCCATGTTTAAGGGGTCTGCATGGGTGCAGGCGCCGTTCTGAAGCTCCCGGCGGCCTCTGGAAGGTCTCTGCAAATTTCAGCGACCTGTTGCCACTTTCTGTTGCACTCTCTTGCCTTCCTGGGGGTCTCTGGATTCTTCTGATGGCAGTTAAGGGACCCCTTGCACCTAACCCCTTTGGTCCCACAGGATCAATGGTTTGTTAGGTGCAGTGATGGGATCAGCTAACGACTCGGGGGAACGCTGGGCGGGCAGCAGGAAGTCTGGGCGGGACTTCCAGGTGATTGACAGCCCGTCCGTCCGGGTCCGCCGCCTGCCTCGCCCGCCGCACGGGCTGCCCTGGCCTCGGAGGGGGTGCCCGTCCGCTGGGGGGCAGGTGGGGGCCCCCGGGTGCCAGGGCGCGCAGCGGTGGGGCGCGCCACCCGGAGGCAGCCCTTGCGGTGGGCGGGCAGGCAGCGGACCTGGACGGACAGGCTGTCAATCACCTGGAAGTCCCGCCCAGCCTTCCTGCTGCCCGCCCAGCATTCCCCCGAGTCGTTAGCTGATCCCATCACTAGTTAGGTGTGAAGTCACTATCTGTGAGGATTTCCAGGAGCCGAGCCCTGTTGGATAATGAGGACTGGCAGCAGCATCCTGACCACGTTCACGCCCTTGCCTGAGGGGGGGGGCTCCAGCCTCCCCTGTGGTCTTCTCAGATCTGGCGCAGAGTCAAGAAGGCCCGAATCGAGGCTGCACGGCCTGAGGACCGAAGCCATCTGCAACCCCCCCCCCAGGCCAGCACGCCTACCGGCCTGCCCAGCCCCACCCAGTTCCACCCGCCTGCCCGCCCTCCCCATGCCCAGAGCCGCTCTTGCTCTCGCCTTCGGCTGGTGCAGGATTGGCGCTGTGGTGCCTCTGCTCAGCATCCTGTGGCTGCTGCCGCTGCGAGTACCAGCCCAACTGCACTAGCGCTGCTGCCGGGGGACCAGTCGAGTCCCCATGTTGGAGCCAGTGACTTTGGGCCGGCGCAAGCACGTTGAGTCTGCCCAAGGCGTGTCTTTGGAGTGCGCCCGCAGGCAGATGAGCCCTGCCTGCAGCCTCTGCTGGCCTTGAGACCTCCCCACACAGCAAGTGGGCCTCAGCCGCCCGCCCTGTCCCAGGCCTGCGTCTCCCAGAGGCCTCCCCACCTCCTGACCCACTTATCTTCCACGAACAGGAAGAAGCCCTTGGGGTTCCTGCGCAGGATGCGAATGGCCTTCTCCGTCATCTCGACCAGGGAGGGGTCCGTGCTGGCGTTCCGGTCCAGCTCGTACGGCATGTCCTTCGGCTCAAAGAGGCCTGTGCGAGGAGAGCGGAGGAGGCGCCCGTCAGTGCCGGAGGAGCCTTCAGGAGGGCATCGTCTCTGCACGGCTCCCCCGGCGAAGCAGCCCACGCTCTGTGCGCTGCACTCAGCCAAGGGCACGCCTCAAGTGTCGGCCAAAACACAACTGAGCTAGAATCTAAAAGGAACCAGGAAGAAAGGTCTGAGCGGGGAGTCTGGCTCTGTCCTAGCGGAGAATCGGCTCCGTCCCGCAGCTCCTCCAGGCGAGGCAGAGAACCAGTGATGTCATGCAGGGGGTATGCGGGGGTACGCGAGTACCGGTTCCTAGGATTACGGCTGGCCCCGCCCATTCGCCCGCCCACCTGTCGACTCCGCCCCCTGCAACGTTTGAATTTCCTGCACGTTTGAGTTGCCTGCACATTCCCAGAGCCAGGCAGACAGGCAGGCAGTGAGCTGAGCCTTGCCTTGCCAGTGAAAAATGAGCTGCTCTGGGGTTTTGGAACTGTTGGGTCACTTTAAGTTGTGTCATTCAAATGATTTAGAAACCGGTACTCACTTTTGATTGGCACTTGTCCAAATGCCAAACAAATAATGATTTAGGCCAGCTCAACTTCTAGAAACCGGTACTCGCGTAGTGGTGCGTAGTGGGTGCATGACATTAACATGATGCCAGACCTCTTTAACATGTTCTGGGGGTGCTGTGGAATACTGTTGCAACTGTTGGGTCAGTTTAAAACGGTCTGAGGCCTCAAAAAGGGCTTTTTTCATGTCCCTTCCTGCCACGACCTCACTTCCGGCTTATGACGTCACTTCCGGTGGGCGGGTCCCGACACGTGCCAATCAAAAGTGAGTACCTGTTCTTAAATCATTTAGATGACACCACTGCAGAGAACCCCTGTTTGGGCTGCCGCAGATTCCTGGTTCTGCCTACGGTGGGGCTGGGACAGGACCTGCCGGGGCGCTGCGTGGGCCACCGAGAGCCAGGCAGGCCGAGGAGGGCCCAGCTCCGCAGAAGGGCGCGTCCTCTGTCCAGGGGTCCTGTGGGGCACCGCTCAGCCAGGGTGCTGGGCCGGACCTCAGATCAGCTCTGGCTTGGGGGAGGGTGAGTGGGGGGGCTCCAGCAGGGAATGGGGTTGTGCCGGGCGTGTCCCTGGCCGGGGGACTTGCCTGCTGGGCTCAGTGCGGGTCGCAGGGGTCGCGCGTTGTCAGGCAGGCAGGGCTGGGGAGGAGGCGGGTCAGGGAGCAGGAGGAGAGTCAGGCGCTCCTGGAAGTCAAAGGGAGGCGCTGGGGAGGATGCTAAAGGATGCTGAGACCCACCCTGCGATGCCCCCGTGGCGCCTGCTCATGCCCCCTTGAGGTGGGGGATGCGGTCAGCTGGCCTTGGGATTCCGTGGCTCCTGTTCACTGCGCAGGCCTCCCTCCGCCGGCTCCCGCTGCCCCTCCCCGCAGCGATCTGCCTGCCTAATCCAGATTGCGGCCTGAACACTGCAGTGGGTCTCTGAACCAGACCAAGGCCTGGCCCCGCTTCTCCCCACGCCAGCAGGGATGTGGCCAGCGAGTCCACCGATCCACGGGGGCATTTTTCCCGACACCAGGCCCCAGGAGCCATCGTACGGCTGGTTATTTTACCAGCTCAAGCAGGGAAGACATTTGTGCTGACCGAAACAACGACCACCAAAGGCAGCCAGCCGGTGTGCAAGAGGTGGAGCCAGTGATGTCATTCGGGGGAACGGACCAGAACGGGCGTCCCGGATCCTAACGGGCTCCGTGGCTGGTTCCGGGTTCCCGACAAGTGCCAATCAGAAGTGAGTTCCTGTTCCTAAATCATTTGAATGACACCACTGGGTGGAGCCCTTTGCAGTCTGGGCTTCTACAGCTGCTGTGCCCTGCTGGCCCCCTGGGGAGAGCAGGCCTGATGAGGCAAATGCTCTCCCCCAAAAGGAGGGAACAGAATTGGAGCACTGGGGCAGGGCTATAGCACTCGTCTGCAGGGAACGGAGCTGGGCAGTGCAGTATCTTTGGACTGGAAACAGGAACAGTCCCCCAACCACCAGAAGCGAAAACCAGGCAGCCGCCTGGCATTCTGACTGACCCATGAGATGGTCGATCCTGTCTTCCTCCACAGCATCCAGACCTGCCTTATCCCAGACATACTCCGCTTTCTGGAAGCAAGGAGGGAAGGTAAATGGCCAGCTCTTGACAGCACGTGTGTTCTGCACACACACCAAGAGGTTATACACACATGGACACTCACCCCCTAATGCAGTTACCCCCGTAAGAATTCCTCCTCTGGTTTGGAAAACCAGAACACACACTCAGCAGTGTTTGCCATTGCAGTCACTCCTCCACACAACTGGCACCGGAGGACAAACATAATGCTGAGAGCTGTCTAAGAGCACAATCCTAATCTGGAGTTAGGCCGGCACAGTTAGACCAGCAACGTTTGGCCGGCACAAGGGCCACCGTAAAGCACGTTTGGACCACTCTCGGAGTCAGGGCGGATGGCGCATGTCTGTGTGTTGGCCTCTGACTCCGGGAGTGGTCCAAACATACTTTACGGTGTCCCTTGTGCCGGCCGAACTTCGTGGGCTTAACTGTGCCGGCCTAACTCCAGGTTAGGATTGTGCCCTTAGTGACTTTGCCCAGGGCCTTGCAGAGAGGCTGTGAGGCAGGGTCTCTGCAGGACCAGGCACTTGCTGCATGCCCTTTCCTCCCCCATAAGACCCCCCCCCCAAGCAAGCCACAACATGGCTTTTCTCCCCCAGCCCTGCCCCTGCTCAGAGTACCTTCTTGGGGCACAGCCACGTTCTTATGAGGTTCAGGCCGTCCTTCCTGGTTCCGTTCTGCTTTGGATATTCTGGGTCAGGGGTCTGCTGAGGCATCATGTACATCCGGCCTCCTCCCAGGATGACCTGCCGGTGGGCACACGCAGAGGCAGATCTAAGGGAGGGCAAAGCTCTAAGTTTTGCAAGAAGCCTTCCCTTGCAGTGGAAAACACTCCTCTCCTGCACCGTTCTAGCCAATCCTCACAGGGAAAAGCAACATCTTGGCGTTGCTTACTGGCTACAGCAGCAAGGGAGAGGCGGGATTTACATGACAGGGTAAGGCTTCTTGCAACACTTAGAGCTTTGCCCTCCCTGTAGATCCGCCTCTGGGCACACGGCACAGAGACCCTTTGCTCCCGTTGCTACCTCTTCATACACTTGTATTGGCTGCTTCCCATTTTGGGAGCTCTGTAGAGTGGGTCAGGACTCACTAGGTGGGTCGTGAGCCAATTTCAGGTGGGTCGCATACACCTCAAGCAGCTATCATTGAAAATATGGGAAGATGGGACACTGGAAAGGGGGAGGGCTGTGTGATGGTTTCGCTTTTGTCAATGTTGTGATTCACTTTGCTTTGCGATTCACTTTGCTATTGGGAAATGGCTGAGAAATGGCCCAACTGATGGCTGCATTCGCAGGGAAGCAGCAGGCTCTGGCGTCATAATGACGGCACCTCCGGCCGTGACATCATTTCCAGGTTAATGACATCACTTCCAGTGGGTGCAGGACACTTTTTTTTTACCTTTTTGTCATTCTAAAAAGTGGATCCTGGTGCTAAAAGGTTTGAGGACCACTGCTGTAGACAATATGTAAAACATTCTGTATGAATGGAATTTGTTCATTTGTTCTGGGTTATTTCTTGTGAAAAGCTAGTGGCCGTCACCACAGCCTGTGGCAGCCCATTGCACAGGGTAATTATCCACTGGGTAAAGGAGCACCATCTTTTCTCCACCCTAAATCTCCTGCTGATTATCGTGAACGAAGGAAGCTAGGCCTGGGTCTAACTCCCAGCGCCCCACCTCACTCCCCAGCTGGTAGGAACCAAGTGGTAGTGAGCCCTTTTTCCAGCTCAACAAGACCCTTCCTCAGTCGTGGCACCCAGAACTGTCCACAGCAAGGCGGGAAACATCGGGGTCCTGAAGCAGAAATTTCCCAGCTGGAGAAGAGGGATGTGACATTGTGGGTGGTCTTGTTGGTCCAGCCTTATTGATGCTGAAAGGGAGCTGGGCTGGAGGGGAAGTGCGTAAAGCCCAGGGCAAAGAAGGAGCAGGGAGGTTTAGCCCCCAATTCCCCCTGCACTCCCCCCCCCGCACTCCGCAGCTTCCTTTGTGGATGGGGCAAACCAACACACCAGCAAACATGGTGGTCCTGGCGTCATCCAGTTTGGCTCTCAGCGGGACTTTCTGCCAGCCTCCAGGCCCTGGCATCTTGGCACTTCTGGGAACGGGCCATCAAGCCAACACGCAATGCGGGGGAGGAAGGCAGGGCCAGGTCACAGCACTGAAGCTTCCCCTCCACCCCACCCTTGTTCTCTTGAGTCCCAATCTTTGGTCCGTGTAGCCTTCACAGCCACGACTTCAATTTTCCTCGGCACCCGGGTGATTCCCCGCCCCCCGCCCGGAGCTCTACGCACTCGCACTCACGTCGATGTCGGTGTTGTGCACCAGCTGGTAGGCGATGTCTTTGCAGCCCTGTTGGACGGCTTCCTTGGGCAAATCGGCATCGCCGTACCAGTCCCTGCTGACTGAGTGGGCGTAGGCGGCCCCTGGGGAGGCGTGCTGGACCCGGGTGGTGGTCACAATCCCTACAGACTTGCCTGTAATGGGGGGGGGAGAGAGAGAGAAGGGGGACAGGCACGGGGCTGAGGAACTGCGGGGAAAGGAAGCAGGTTTTGAAGGCACGCCGAGACCCCCTGCAGGTGGCACCTGTGACCAGAGTCACCCCCGGAGGAGCCGAGTGTCGGCGCAGATGCTCCGAAGGGTGCTGGTGCCACTGATTAAGCCAAAAGTGCACCAGGCTTGTTGCCCCACAGACGGAGGTGGGAAGAGGGGGGGCTTCCTGCCGCTCTAAGGCAAGCCAGCCCTGGGGGGGACGGGGGTCCTACCTGACAGTTTGGCCCGATGCAGGATGGAGTGCACCTCGTTGCCAAAAGTGGTGTTGCACTTGCCATAGGTTGCTGCGGCGCTCACCCCCAAGGTCTTGGCGTTGGTTTTCACCCCGCACAGGTAGGCGGTGCCCGTCCCAGCGCTGTCGGGCACCTGCCGGTCCACATTGTAGGTCTGCCAAGGGAAGCAGGGAGATGGCAAGCTGCAGGGCAGCCAGTCCAAACGTTTCACGTCCGTAGACATTTGCCGTTACAGCGTGTCAAAAAGCCTCCGTAGTATCAACGACAGGTTAACCAAACTGAAAGTAAGTGCAGGCCCTTGGGGTGTGGGAAAGAGTTCTCAGTGGTTCTAGAAGGGCCTTTTTAGAAGATGTTTTCTAGCCTCCAGAAGGACAGCAGGGAGGCCTCTCTTGAAAGGAACGCCCAGGGCCCTCTGCTGTAAATCAGGGGCATAGCCAGCGGCGTCATGCAGCCGGAACGCTGGGCGGGAGGAACGGGTGAGCGGCAGCCCGCCCGTTGCGTTCCGGTCCGTTTCGCCATCTTCCCCGCCCCCGCGGGCTGCCGCTCACCCGTTCCTCCCGCCCAGCGTTCCGGCTGCATGACGCCGCTGGGCATAGCTAATGGAAGTGTAGCCCAGTGCAGATGGCAAAACATTGCCCCGGACGTGACATCACAACACGAAGTGACGTCACAATTGTATTTTCGTTTTCTCTGGGTTTTTTTGGCCATACCTTTTGGCAGAGTAAAGATATTACACTCTGGATTGTTTCATTGCATTCTGCATTAAACGAGCTTTCCAATGAAATATAACATGATGGTATTATTCATACATACCAAGGTTTTCACAGTTTTGGCCACTAGTGTCAGGTTCAGCTTGTTGCCCCGCTAAAGCTTGTTGCCTGGTGCAACTGCACCCCCTGCATTTCGTTAGCTACACCTCTGTAAATGTAATCTGGAGCAAGGCCTTGTCAGAAGATCTCCCCGTTAGGGAGAGGGGCTCATACAGGAGTAGATGGTCTCCGAGACAAATCTGGCTGGGTGGCGACATACGTATGTGGAGGGAGCCCCAGTGTTTGGTTCTCCTGGGTGACAAGAGTAATAATATGGGAGGGGTACCACTGATGCAAGACTACGAGGGCATTCCAACAGAGGGAGACGGTTGCCTATGTCGAAATGTCAGCGACTGGCAGTAACCAAGTCCTGACCTGCTTTGCATCTGGCCAGCCTAGGGTTGCCAACTTTTGAAATGGCCTTGACTCTTGTGCCCAGTTTGATCCACAGAACTTAGCAGGAGATTTCCATTTCCATGCATTGAAAAGTTCCGCCTACAGATTTCCGCGGATCAAGTGGCTGTGAAAGGCACAGGGACAGACTAGGCCACGTTTTTCAGGTCAGTTGGCAACTCTAATGGCCATCCTAACTACCAGTTAACTTTTCGCCTCTGCTGCAGGCTAAAGAGGTTTTCCATTTCAGCAGCAGCCATTCTCGATGGCTGCCTTTGCCACTGTGAAGCTTCTCCAAATGGAGAGTCCTGTGCTAAAAGCCTTAAGGCCGATCTAGCTGGGGAGGAACATAGCAGCATACAGAGAACTTTCTTCTCAGAAGTAGAATGCCACAGCCTCCAGGAAATCAGTCAGGATCCTCACCTTGGACAAGGCGACGTAGGGGAATTTCTCCATGGCCAAGAGGCTGTCCTCTCCGGGGCCTCCTGCGAGCTGTCCTTTGTAGATGCGGGCTGCGGAAATGGTGGGGACCCCCATTCCTGCAAACACAGTGGCTCAGAGACCAAGCGACGAACTAGGGTGTCCTGGGTTCGAATCCCAGCTCTGCTACAGGCAGAGATACTCTGCACTCCCCCACCTGCACTTCTCCCCATGGCAGCTGTGCTACTAACCTTCCCAACAAGGCTGCTTTAAGGATTCCGACAAGATGATGTATCTATCTGAAGCACTTTGACTGCTATACTGTATGTCAAAGACTAATTACTGGCATATTTTATTTTGCTGAATTCCATTGAGTATTGCAATTTGCAGTGTCTGTGTTTAGGATAAAGCAATTGTTGCTGGTTCTTCTGCCTACATCTATGAAGACTGGCCACTAGCTGAGACGGTTTCAGGATGGAATTTACCCCTGCTAAGTGGGCAAGAGGCACTTTTTAAAGTGGTGTCCTCTTATATTTAGCAGGGGGAGAGCAATTGTCCCTCTTCACCCCAGCACAGTGTCTTTCTCGTGGCTGTTGCTGGTGGTGTTCTCCATTCTTTTAGATTGTGAGCCCTTTTGGGACAGGGAGCCATTTAACTTTAATGTTATTATTTGCCTGTAAACCGCTTTATGAACTTTGTGTTGAAAAGCGGTATATAAATACTAGTGATTGATTGATTGCTTTGTCCACCACCAGGTTCTGATTATCTGCAGCACTGGGGTGAGAAAAACTTTACCTGGTGAACTCCTGCCTTTTGTGTATCTGTAAGAGGTACAAGGGCGGCTCTCTTCTGAGGCCACCAATGCTTATTTCAGACAACCAGGAGCTGCACACTGAGCTGCCTCCGTCTCTCTGTGGCCTTGCTGTGCTTTGCCTTCGTACAGCGAGACTTTGGCGCTGGGCACTTTGGTCTGAGACTCTCAGCTCTCCCAACTCCAGCCCCCTCCCGCTATAAGCAGGCTGGGACAAGCTGGCAAGCAGCGGCCCAGAGCCTTCCGCCTGTGACTGTGAGCAGCCCTAGAAAGACCAGCAGCTCTTTAGCCTGCAACCAGGACAAATTCTGGACAAACTCTGATTGGAGTTCGAGGGAGATCCAGCTGAGGGGGCAGAGCCTGTAGCCAATGAGTGCAAATCAGGTTGCACAGTCTGGGGGAGGAGTCTGAGCCCCCTCTCCAGACCCCTGCTGGCAGGAGTGGGTGAGCAGGGGACATGTCCCCCTTGAAACGTGGAGGAGCCACCCACAGTGGCGGATCTAGGGGGCAGGGGGGGCACAAGCCCTGGGTGCCGTCTTGGGGCCATCTAGGGGGGCGCCAGTGGCCCCCGCAACATTGCACGGGTAGACCTGGGCTCTGGAGCCCAGGTCTACCCATTGGGACCAGCCGCGAATAGACCTGGGCTCCCTCTAAGGAGCCCAGGTCTACCTGTGGCTGGTCCCAATGGGTAGACCTGGGCTCCGTGGAGCCCAGGTCTACCCGGGGCTGCTTCTGGTGGGTAGACCTGGGCTCCCATGGGGGCGCAATTCTATTGGGTGGCCTGGGCGCCATTTTGACTAGGTCCACCCCTGGCCACCCACCCCTGTTTTCACTCTGACAGCTAGGAATTGGTGCTCTCATTGGAGCAAAGCAACCAATTCATTGATGGAATCTACCGCACTTGCATGAGGAGGGTCACAGGGAGGTCTGCTTTATTTGTGGGCAAAACGTGTGTCAAGGGTCCCTGTTGTTCCCGGGATTGCCCCTATTTTCTGCGGTTTGACCCTGGCAGCCACTTGCTCCTGGTTTTGCCTGTTGTGAGTTGCCAGAGTCTGCTTTCTTCAGGATTTACCTTCCTCCCCAGGGTGAGAAGCGGTTGGCTGCATCGTGCCCCCAGTGCAAAGGAGCACATGAGTGCCACCACACCGGCAGAGAGGAAACCCTCACCCCATGATGTGCAATCTGTCATTGAGGGCGCAATCCTAACCTGGAGCTAGGCCAGCACAGTTAGGCCAGCAAAGTTTGGCTGGCACAAGGGACACCGTAATGTACGTTTGGACCACTCTCGGAGTCAGAGAGGCCAGCACACAGATGTGCGCCATCCTCCCTGACTCCGAGAGTGGTCCAAACGTGCTTTACAGTGGCCGTTGTGCCGGCCAAACTTTGTCGGCCTAACTCCAGGTTTGGATTGTACTCTGCGTGTGCTTCAGCTGCTGCCGCCGAGGTTTGCTTGAACTGTCGATAATGGCCTGTAGGGTAATTAATTATGTTTTTATGGTTTATTTGTACCCCAAGAAAGCACACCATCTTGACTGTAGAACAGTGCAGGAGAGCATTTTGCAAACAGACGGAATGCTGCTGTGTCCTGCCGCTTTAAGAGAGGAGCCACCGCGAAGCGCGTTTGGACCACTCTCAGGGAGGATGTACTGCTGGCCCAACAGCCCCAGGCTGACGGGGGACCAGAGCCAGCCCGTCTCCGCTGGACGCTTTGCCAGTGAGCGGTAAGCAGCAAAGAGCTTAGTCTTAGGCGGGGCCCGGCTTGTGCTCCTGGCCTGACCCATCCCATTTATTTGGAGTCTCCAAATAAAACCCACAGCCCCCAGGGATCTCTCCCCCTTTTAGCTAAATGAAACCCCTGCTAAGGCCGCCGGCTCCCCCAGGGAGTCTCCAGCTCTGACCAAATTGATTCCTGCTCCCCACCGCACCCCGGAGGCATAACGTCATGGAGCCAAAGCGGGCCTGTGCCAACGCCTGCAATGGCTTTAGGGGGTCACCAGGAGAGCCGAGTTGATGCCTGGAGACTCATAAGAACATAAGAAGAGCCCCACTGGACCAGACCAAAGGCCCACCTGGTCCATCTTCCTGTATCTCACAGCAGCTCACCAGGTGCCCCAGGGAGGCATGAGACAACAAGATGCCTGCATCCTGCTGCCACTCCCTTGCACCCGGTACTCTGAAGTAGCCTACTACTAATGTAAGGAGGTTACAACCCATCATTTCCTATAACCCACAATGGACTTTTCTTCCAGAAATCCATCCAAACCCCTCTTAAAGGCATCTAGGCCAGATGCCATCACCACCTCCTGTGGCAAGGAGTTCCACCGATTAACTACCCGCTGGGTAAAAAAGTACTTCCTTTTATCTGTTTTAACTCTCCCAACCCTCAGTTTTAGCGGATGCCCCCTGGTTCTGGTGTTTTGAGAGAGGGAAAAGAACATCCCTCTATGGACTCTATCCCTTCCCTGCATTATGACTCCAGGCCAGGCGGGGGCCTTTTTCTTGTCCTCCACAGAGCAGCCCCCTGACTCCACAGAGTCTGAGCCCCCTGAACATGTGAAACCCTGCAGAGCCTGTGTGCCGACGGGAAATCCAGCCCCGCCCCCAGCCGTGCGCCCCAGCCGTGTGCAGACTCACCATCGCCCAGGAAGAGAATGACGTTCTTTGCGCGGTGGTTCAGGGGGGTCAGCTTGAGGGCCGCTGTCAGGGTCTGCCCGGCCTGCCTGTTCCAGTACTCGGGATTCTTCTCGTCCTCTAGAAGTGCCGGGGAGGGGCAGAAGTCAGTCGCCTCTTTGCACAAGGCACACTTAACGGGCGGGACTCAGGACCGCCAGGTGTGGTAGGCAACAGTGGGGACAGGCCGAGTGGCCAGGAGAGCCCCCTCTCTACAGGAGCGCATTGATGCAGTCCAGTTGCTGGGGGTAAATGGGGGGATGCCTCCACTACCCTTTCGGCCAGGGTGTAGCTCGGCGACGGAGCACAAGCATTCCAAGGTCAATCCTTGTTGCCTCCAGTTAAAGGATCTCGGCTGGCAGGCCTGGGACCAACCCCTGCCTGGGGCCCTGGGGATGCTACTACCAGTGAGTGTACACAGTACTGGGCTTGCCGGACCACTGACTGTCTAGGAGTTCCTGCCCCACTGCCTGAGAAAGTAAGTAACATGAGAAAGAAAGAAAGAAGAGCGCTGCTGGATCAGGCCAAGGCCCATCTGGTCCAGCTTCCTGTATCTCACAGCGGCCCACCAGGTGCCTCAGGGAGCACTCGAGACAACCAGATAAAAAACTTGCATCTCACTGCCACTCCACTGCATAAGAGGAGCCCTGCTAGATCAGGGCAAGGCCCATCTAGTCCAGCTTCCTGTAAAATAAGGAGATTGCAGCCCCCATCGTGGCCTATAGCCTGTGATGGACCTTTCCTCCAGAAATCTGTCCAGGCTCCTTTTCTGGCCTTCTGAGAAGTCTTCGGCTGGCAACTGTTGGAAACAGGGTGTTGGAAAAGCAGGACTGTTATACAAATGATGTCACAGAGAAGCCTGCTCTGGGTGTGGAAATGGGGTTGAGGGAAGAATTCCTGTGTGCGTAGCACAGCGATTTTCAGCTGGTGGGCCATGGCAGATTGGTGTGCTGGAAAGGTGTGCCGTGAGAGTTTGGAGCACAGTGGTTGAAAATGGCTGAAAAAAATCACATTCTGAGGCTCTGTTTCTAGTTCTGTGGTCTGTAGTAACAACAGAGCCGGAAGAGGAAAATGGACAGACAGCTCGTTATGACGGACAGTTGCCCTCGGAATGAAGCTGCAAAACCCGGACAAGACACTCAGAAGTCGGATCACAAAAGAAGAAAAACGGGAGAAGAAAATCGTTGAAAATGTTTTTGCACCTTTTGCATTTTTCTGTTTCATTTTTAAATTCCATTTTCAATATTTATGCATTTGATTAAACTATTGTAACCCACTCCTAGAGTTTCGGATGAAATGAGCTACATCTGTGAATGAAGTATAGTAAGTGTCAAAGGAGAAAGGAATGGCAAAAGAGAAACCTCTAATGAAACCTCTAATGAAAATAGTTAATGTTTTATTATATAACAATGTATACACAATTAATATAGGACTATAAACAATTATATATATAATTATATAATTATAATTATATATGGGATGTGGTGGCGCTGTGGGTTAAACCGCTACTGCTGGGCTTTCTGACGGGAAGGTTGGGAGTTTGAGACCACGCGATGGAGTGAACTCCTGTTGCTTGTCCTAGCTCCTGCCAACCTAGCAGTTAGAAAGCATATAAAAATGCCAGTAGATAAATAGGTACCACTTCGGTGGGAAGGTAACGGCGTTTCGTGCGCTATGGCATATAGTCATGCTGGCCACATGACCACGGAAGCTTGTCCTCGGACAAATGCTGGCTCTACAGGCTTCGAAACGGAGATGAGCATCACCCCCTACAGTCGGTCACGACTAGACCATTTGGTCGTGGGGAAATACTATACCACTTTATGTAACAATTAGTCCTGGGTGTGTGTGACTGGGGGGAGGATGGAAAGACGAGCTCCTCCACTTCAAAATTTGGCACGGCACCAATAGAAGAATACTCAGGAGCCAGAACAAAAATCCTTTGAGTTGACATAGTGTCAGCTTGTATTATTGGTGACCTCAGTGGTTCTCAAATGTTTTAGCACCGGGACCCACTCTTTAGAATGACATTCTCTCCAGGACCCACCAGAAGTGATATCGTGGCCGGAAATGCCATCACTGTGACTCCAGAGCCTTCTCCTTTCCTGAGAACGCAGCAATAAGTTGGGTTCTTTCAGCCGTTTTCCGGAAGCAAAGTGAATCAGAAATGGGGGGAAAAGCCTCTTTGACACTAGCAAAACAATCTCATAGCCCTTCCCCTTTCCAGCACCCCATCTTCCCATATTTTCAATATGGCTGCCCTAGATGCTTCATGATCCACCAGAAATTGGCTTGCGACTCACTGGTGGGTCCCGACCCACAGTTTGGGAACCCCTGGGTTACTTTGTGTACAAGACCTCTTGCCCTCTCAGGTCAGTTAGACAAGACTGGTGGGAGAGCTGGACAGTCATCAGGATTTCCCAGAACACGAGATCTTATTATTATGGCTGCAGGCAGGCAGGGAGGAGGAGGAGGGGAGAGAGAGAGAGCGAGAGAGCGAGTGAGAGCGAGAGCGAGAGCGCATGTGGTGTGTGGCTTCTGGCTTCTAGTCCGGGGTGCTGGATGCTGTTTCCTCACTGAATAGTAGTGGCTGGAAGCTGTTGGAGAAAGATTCTAGAGGAGGAGGTCTTTCCGCAGGCTCAGGGGAGGGGACCGAGCAGAAAGAAGCAGCAGTTTGCAGCTTGGGACAGAGAGGAGAGCGGAAGGCACCTGCTGACGGGCGGGCACCTGTTGCAAAGAGGTGGCAGGTGTGCACCTGCTCCTTGCCTGCACTCATGCGCCACTGGGGTTGCGGACAGCATTGCTGCCAAGCCGCGAGCCGCTAGGAAGCGCAGCTTCAAAGTACCACTGCCCTGGCCTCTGCTGCAGGTGCCCCGATGGATGCTGCTTGGAAGGACAGCAGTGGAGAAAGTCACCTGGCTCCCCAACAGGCTGGTTGGGAATGTGCCGTTCATGCTCTGGCAGGCTTCAGGAAGTGGCACCCCTGAGCCATCGCTGGTGCCCAGGTGCTGTCAAGCATTTGCCAAGGGTTGCCAAGGGGATGGGTTCACACACCTGATATCAGCCCTCCCGCAGTGAGCTGAACCTGTTCAGCTTGGAGTGGAGCCTCTGCAGTCCTCAGCTGCCTGTGTGGCGGTCAGGAGCAGGGCAGCAGCCTGTGAGCCCCTCACCTCCCTCCGCCTTGGTGTGCTGCCAAGGAAGTCTGTGTGCAGACACTGTGAGGCAGTCCAGAGCCACTCCCAACGGGGCCACTGGGGCACCTGTGAGGACCGCACACCCTGCCGGAGCAGTGGCCATCGAGCGGAACAGCCAGCCCCTTGCGATGGCACCAGCCCTCTCCTGCCACTGCTCTCCAAAGGCGGGCATTTGTTGGAATGCCACCTGCCGGTGAAGGCGCCTCTCTGCTAGCATGGCTAACCATTGCTGTTACCCATTTTCCACCAATTTACCACATCCCCTTTTAAAGCCATCTAAGTAAGTACCACTGCCAATCTTGTGGCAGTGGGTTCCACAAATTATATCTGCATTTTGTAAAGAATGGTGTTTTTTTTTTTTTGCTTGAGCTGCACTTCCTACCCCTGTGAGATGTTGCTATGGTTCATCCTGTAATTTAATTCCATCTCAGCTTGTTTGCCGTTCTGCTCCCCTTGTTATCTTTCATTATCCTGTCTAGCACCACTAATGTTCTTCACCCTGTTGCTTTTCTGTTTGCAAATATGACATTTCTCCTCTTTTTTTCCTTTTTGCCCTGGCTTCATTTCCCGCCTCAGTTTCATTTTAGCCCCCTCCTTCTTACTTTTAATGCTTGTTCTTCTAATTGCTCCTATTTATCTTCCCCCTTTAATTCCACCCAGAGTGCTAAGCCTTTCTGATATCAGTCTTTTAGTTACACCAGAGATTACTCCTGTCCTCTCCTGCCTCCGTCAACACTGATCTTTGGAATTTGCTGTCGCCCGTAAAGAGTTTCCTTCCTCTCTTTAGGAAACACACCAAGCCATTATGATTTTCCCAGCCTTTCTGTTATTCTCTGGGATGCTCATTTAGGGCCTTCGAGCTACTTCTTTTCCTTCCTTCCTTCCTGTTCTATTTGTTTAGAATCTAGACCTATGGATTGTATGCCTCCAGGCAGGATCAAATTGTTGGTGGCTTGCGAAACGGACAGGGCAGATTAGTCTGGGCATCACAGATTACACAACCTGCTACTTGGGGGTGGGGGGAGAGCACTGCTGCCCAATTACCATTGTAAGCACAGAGCCTTCTCTCCACTCCATGGTGTCCCCATAACAATTTCACACAGGGGCTGAGCAGTTTTGGTGACAAACCGGGGGGGGGGAAAATCTGGGTGTTCTGGAGTACAGTTCAATGGAAACTTTGACCCACTGTGTGGCAGCAGTGAAGACAGCCAGTTTGATACTAGGGGTCATTAGGAAAGGGATCCAGAGGAAGGTTGCTATATGATGGTGCCCCTGGACACATCAAAGGGACAGCTACGTTCGCAGGACTGGGATCAGGTTTGGCCACCACACCGCAAGAAGGCTGGAAAAGATGCAAACGAGGGTGGCCGTAATGGTCAGAGGGCAGGAGCATCGTCCTCATGAGGAAAGGCGATGGCACTTGGGGACCTTTGGCCTGGGGAACAGAAGGTGAGAGGGGATACGACAGCCCTCGTCCAATACCTGAAGGCCTGTCATACAGAAGAAGGGGCTGATTTGTTCTTCCCGCCCCTGAGAGTAGCACTAGATCAAATGGGCTCAAACTGGAAGAGAGCAGATTCCAGTTGGATATCAAGAAGACACTCTTGGTGGCTGGGCAGTGGAACAGATTGCCACTGGAGGGAGGTGGGGGATTCGCCCTCACTGGAGACCTCCAAGCAGAGGCTCCACAGGCAGCTGCTGGAGATGCTTCAGCTAGGGGCGGACCTAGTCAAAATGGCGCCCAGGGCACCCAATAGAAGTGTGCTCCCATGGGAGCCCAGGTCTACCCACCAGAAACAGCCCCAGGTCTACCCATTGGGACCAACTATGGGTAGACCTGGGCTCCCCTCGAGGGAACCCAGGTCTACCCATTAGAAACGGCCACAGGTAGACCTGGGCTCCCTTTGAGGGAGCCCAGGTCTACTCGCAGCTGGTCCCAATGGGTAGACCTGGGCTCAGGAACCCAGGTCTATCCGCACAATGTTGCGGGGGCCACTGGCGCCCCCCTAGACAGCCTCAAGATGGCACCCAGGGCTCTTGCCCCCCTTCCCCCCTAGATCCGCCACTGGCTTCAGCTCCCAGTCAAGGCCTGCCTGGGGGAGAGCATGACTGACCCTGTAGAAAGGGGGCCGTAGCCGAACATGTGCTCTGCCTGTAGGAGGCCCCTTGTTTCTCCCGTGAAAAGGTCTCCTTCAGGGAGGGGAGCCTGTGGCTGCTGACACCGTGGGGAACAGCAGGCTGGAAGGAGGTGACCAGTGGCTTCGTGTTTCCTGCACATGGAGCCATTTGTCTGCTAGGCGCTGACGGTATGTGTGCAGACCTGCTTCCAGCCTGCGTACAATGGGCCTGCCTGTCCTCAGCTTCTTAACAAGGGTGGGGAGAAAGAGCCAAGCTGCTCTTCCTGCTGAGACACACGTCCTGCTAAGAGTCCGCACAGGGTGCCCTGGGGCCGTGACACCCCAAAGCAGATGGGGAACTGTCCTCTGGCCCCATCCAAGGATCGCCCCCCTTTCCTGCCAGGACTCCGGGGCACGACATGTGCAGGAGAGGCAGGGACTCAACTGGAGAAGGGTATCCTCTCATCACAGCCACACACACACGTGGGGAAAAGAGCAACCTGTTGAGCTTCTGCCTGACACAGCTGTGACCAGTGATGTCATGCAGGGGGAACGCGGGGGAACTCAGTTCCACTAGTTAAAATTAGGGCTGACTCCACCCACTTCACTCTCCCTCTTCCTCCCTCCCAATTCCTCTGCAAAGAGCTTTTCTTCTTGATTGGCCGGCACTCAGAGGGTTAAAGGGAGCGACTCCGGATTCCTAGGGGGGTGAAGGCAGTGATGTCATTCAGGGGGAACGGACCAGAATGGGCGTTCCGGATCCTAACGGGCTCCGTGGCTGGTTCCGGGTTCCCGACAAGTGCCAATCAAAAGTGAGTTCCTGTTCCTAAATCATTTGAATGACACCACTGGCTGTGACCCTGCCAGGAGATGGGCTGCTGCCACCCCCTTTCGTGCCACTGGACGGCATATTCCCACTGCTCTGTTAGAGGGAGGATCATGTACTTTTATATTGTATTTTTATATTGTTTTTAATTATTGCTTTTAATTATGACGTATTTTATTTTGTTTTTAACTTGTTTTTGTAATGCCGCCTTGAGCGCCTTCGGGTGGAAAGGCGGGGTAAAAATGTAATAAATAATAATAATAAATAATGAGCCTCTCCCCCTTTGCTTCAGGGGGGCTCCCTATGGCCCAATCCTGTGCATCAGTGGTGTGCTAGATGCAGGGCCACCGCACTATCCCTGTAGCGAGGCTGCTTGAGAGAGGTGGACGGGGAATGTTGGCATTCCAACATGTCATGTCAACATTCCAATGCCCTCTGGGACTCTGCAGGGACACGTCAGCTCTGCAGCTGGAGCAGCTCTGAGGAGCTGCCAGGGGCACAACCAGTTCAGGACTGGGGCTCAGAATCCGGTGGCCACTGGCTCCCCCTTGCCCCACCCCAGCCCCTTCCCTGCCTCTCTGCACACAGGGTTGTGGCTGGTCTACGTTCTCCTGGTAGTTGTGCAGGGCTTTCCAGCAGCCGCAGGTGGAGGTGTTGGCAATGACAGGATTGAGCTGTGGGTCTTTAACAACTGCACAGCAGGCAAAAAGTCAGTGGCTTGAGCCTGGCCCTTCATGGAGTTGCATTGTGAATCATGCTGCACCAGTTGAATTTCTGCCTGTAACATAGATCTTGCTGCCCAATCCTGCACAGAGATAGGTCCAACGGGAGCTACTGTCAGGTAAGTGGGTCTAGGATTGCAGCCTTAGAGGTTCAGGCCTGAAAAAGTAGCAACTGTACAGATATGAAGAGTTACTGAAAGAGCCCTTTAATCCTCCCACTGAGGTGGTGCGTGGGCAGCCAGGAAAGGAATGGATCCATGGGGCAGGCAGGATTCCACTGGGTTAGATCTGCACTAGGCGGATTTGGGAGTCTGACCCCTCGGCTTGCACCTGGCCTGTGGAATGGCCGAGGAGAAGCTGCACCCGCTGTGGGGTGAGACGTGTGGAACCTGAGTCCTGATAAAGCAAGCGACAAGCCATCAATTCACTACCCATCCTTTCAGTCGCATAATGTTTTGAGACAATGACCCTTCACATGTGCATTTTTTTTTTAAAGGAACAGCTTCTTAGGAATATACTTTTTGCACACTCAGAGGAAATTCACCGAGCCATGTTTGAAAACGGGCTGGCTCCTTTAATGAGGGCGAGGCTCTCTGCACATGCCCAGAGGCACACATGCTGTCCAAGGTGCTGGAATTTGTGGATAGAACCCCAAAAGCTAGAACCCCAAAAGCAGACACAGAGGGACAGACTACACGCTCCCACCCTCTCACACAGCCAGACAACCTGTTGCCCCAGCAAGCCGGGAGGGACCGCGAGGAGACCCATTTGGATGCTTGGGGACCTTGAGTCTCCGCTCTTTTCAGGCCAAGCACCCGCAGGTGAGGAGGAGGTTGGTGTACAAGTGGCAGAAGACGTCTCTCTCAAAAGCCAGCTTTCCTAGGAAAAAAAACCCTTCTGCCTGGGCAGCCGCGTGAGTCCAAAGGATTTGCCCAAGTCCCCGAACAACAGCTTTGCCTCTCACCTAAGGACGCAGCGGAGAGATGGATGCTGAGGCAGAGGAGTCCGTGGAGACCCAGGGCGGTCCGTGGAGGCATCCTGCAGCCCAGCCAGGGCACCTCTGAGCACGCTGGAGCTCTCTGCCGAAGAGGCAGCAGTGCCGGAGCTGTGGGTTTTATGCTCCTCCTCTCACCTCTGGACCTGCTGGCCTGTGGCCAGGATGTGGGGCGGGGCGCGGGGGGGGGGGAGAGGAAGAAGGGTGAAGTCCTGCCTCATGTCCTGAAAGTATTAGTGATAACACTCCGCACAACAATAATCTCATCACAGCCTTTCAGATTGTGGTTTGGAGAGTTTTCCACTGAATCATCAGTCTTTCCATCGACTTTACGGGGACTTTCTCTCCACCCTCCGTCAGTTGGCAATCAAAGGATCCCCCCCCCCCCGTAGAAGAGGGGCAGCAGGGCAATCACCTGCAGGGGCTGTGGGAAGAGAGGGAGGCCTTTCACCCGGCTTGCACAGTGCAGGAACGACTGGGACTCTGCAGCTTACGACAGTGAGGACCCCTCGTAGGTTGCTGCCGAGCTCCCGAGAGCACCCCTGGCCGTTTTTGCTGAGATCGCGCACTCCGAACCGCCACAAGAGGAACGATAAGGGCCTGCTGCCTTCTACGGGACCCATCAGATCTGGTCTACCTTGTGCTCGAATGACCGCTCTCTTTGTAGTTTGGAATGATGCTGCTGGGTCAGGCCAAAGGCCCAGGTAGTTCACCTTCCTGTCTTTCACAGCGGCCGACCAGATGCCTCAGGGAGCCCCCAAGCCGACTGCGTCCTGGTGCAGCTCCCCTGCGCCTGGCATTCGGGGTTAACCTGTCTCCAGAAGCAGAATATTTGCAAAACCAAGCGACACTCGTTCGTTTGCACAGAAGGGTCCTGCGCAACAGGCTCGCTGCCTGCCACAACATGACTAAGCCATGTGAAGAGACACACCACGGTGTTTCTGTTGCAACACAAGGGAAGTCCACTCGGGACAAGCCGTGCAGAGGAAAGAGAGGGGCAGTGGCGGCTCACAAGTGCCGGCCCCCGGTCACGGACCTGGAATATTGTGTCCAGTTCTGGTCGTCGCATCTCAAAAAGGTCATAGTGGAGCTGGAAAAGGTGCAGAAGAGAGCGACAAAAATGATTACGGGGATGGGGCACCTCCCTTATGAAGACAGACTGCAGAGTTTGGGGCTCTTCAGCCTAGAAAAAAGGCGCCTGAGGGGGGGCATGATTGAGACATACAAAATTATGCACGTAAGGGATACAGTCGATACAGGCATGTTTTTTTCCCCTCTCTCAGAACACCAGAACCAGCGGGCATCCGCTAAAACTGAGGGTTGGGAGAGTTAAAACAGAGAAAAGGAAGTACTTTTTTACCCAGCGGGTAGTTAATCTGTGGAACTCTTTGCCACAGGAAGTGATGATGGCATCTGGTCTAGATGCCTTTAAGAGGGGATTGGACGGATTTCTGGAGGAAAGGTCCATTGTGGGCTATGGGCAATGATGGATTGTGCAACCTCCTTACAAAGGTGGTGGGCTCCTTCAGAGTACCAGGTGCAAGGGAGTGGCCACAGGATGCAAGCATCTTGTAGTCTCATGCCTCCCTGGGGCACCTGGTGGGCCGCTGTGAGATACAGGAAGCTGGACTAGATGGGCCTTTGGCCTGATCCAGCAGGGCTCTTCTTATGTTCTTAAGGGCCCAGGCAGCCTGGCTTCTCAGCATCTCGGCTGCAGCCGCGGCAGACAACGCCCCCCTCGGCTCCCGGATCAGGCCTGAAGGCGGATGACGCAGCAGCGACTGTGCCAAAGTGCAGCAAGTCTGGATCCGCTTGTGCGGCTGCCGGGAAGGGAGACCCCCCACGGAGTCCAACCTGTAGCTCCCTGAGAACGAGGCGGAGCGTCGTTCAGAGTTATCCGGGGGATACGGAGTCATCTGGTGGATTGTGCAGTTCTCGAAGGACTAAACATGTTCCGCTCGGGGTTCTGGTTAAGTCATCAGAACCGTAGGGTGGGGAGGAGGAAAAGGGACCCAGAACCATGGCACGGATTTAACCCTCTCCAGTCACAATCCCAATGACAGCTCCCCCCCCCAATCGCTATTAGCCCCCAGAGGGAAGCTTGGCTGGAGGTCCACGTGACTTGCGTCATAACCACATTGTGGGAATGGATTACAGTTCTTCCTCCGGTTGGGATGTGGTCCTAATCCTGACCCCCCCTCCCCTGGCAGCTGTTTCAGTAAACACAAACCACCCAGCATCAAAGAAGGCCCTTCTGAAGCTGGGAAGAAGCGAGACTCCCCCGAACCCAGGAGGGGGGCCTGCCAGGCGCCTCGCTCAACGTAGGGGGTTGTGCAGCCACACGACACTTTGGCCGCATACGTGCAACTGGCCTGTGGCTCCACCGGCCACCCAGAAGTGCCGCTGGCCTGGGCTGAGAGCCCTGTCGTGCAGCCCTCGCCTCCAGGGGTGGAGCTGGGGTGCTTGCAACCGTGGCTGCTGGTGGCCGTGGGGCGCCCCAGGAGGTCAAGCACCCGTGCCATTGACAGCCCTTGGGGATGCGCTGGGCTCCCGGCCCCATCAGCCCAGTGGCCGGTCTCCCAGGGGCCGCCTGGACGCCTCCGGTGGGGTCGCGCCAGGCTGGGAGGATCGGGGGGGGGGGACGTGGCTGCGCTGTCACAGCAAAGGTGGGGGTTGCGGGAGGAGAAACGCTAAGCCGGGGGGAGGCACGTGGGTGCCTGAGCAGCACCGGGGGGGGGGGAGCAGGCAGGGTCACGGGAAGGGCAGCGGCAGGCGGCAGGAGTGCCGAGATAAGGCGGGCCAGGCCAGGCCCGGACGGGGCAGTGCTGACACTCGGCCTTCCTCAGCCCAGCAGGGGTCGGCGGCCTCTTTCCTCGGACGCTTCCCAAGGAAACGGGCTCCCTCCCCCATCCTGTTGCAGGGAACTCTTTAAACTCTCGTTTGCACACAGCGTTATGCAGGGTGGGGGGGAAACGAGGTGAGCACAGAGGAGCTCTGAAAACCAGGCTCTGAGTCAGCCCGGAAGGGTTCACGCTCTCCAGACCCCCATGTCAGACCCAGACCTCGTCAATGGAAACCAGAGGCGGCCAAACGGAGGAAGGGCTTGGGCCACATCTGCCCCTGCGCTTGCCAGGGCTGCACCCCTTTGGTGCGATTCAAATGAATTAACAAGCGGTTCTATGACGTCATAGCCGGAGCCAGCCGAGGTAAGCGAGTGGGCGGGGCCCGGCCATTTAACAGCCGGTTCTAGAGAACCTGGGCGAACCCCCTGAATCCCACCACTGGCTGCACCCCCTCCCCAGCCCCATGGCCCACCCCTTCTGCTCCTTGCCTCTAGCAGCTTCCCCACTGGGTGTGGCTCGGCCAGGACACCCCACACCGTGGAGAAGGGGCGGGGCCCAGCAGGGTGTGCCTCTGCCAGCTGGACCTGCTGGGCTTTGTCCCCTTGGCCTTGCCAAGCGCCAGGCCGGGAAGGCTGTGCCCCAGCATGCCCTGCGCACGGCTGGCCGGCCTGGGCAAGCCCTCGTAAATGCGCAGACGGGGCTGGGGCCAGTTAAGCTTTGCAGCCAGGAGGTCAGCCGGGGGCTACGGCCCCTCTGCAGGCTGCTCCGCTCGGACTCCTGAGGCTGGCAACGAGGGGTGCAGACCCCCACACAGCCAGTATTGCTCCACCCCCAGTTAGGTCGCTTGGTTGCAATGCTCAGATGCCCCCCTTCTGCCAAAGCAGTTTACATTTTAACATGGCTCACGGCTTGGGAGCGAGGATGCAGAGGAAGAAGAGGCGAAGTCCCCGTCCTCTGTGGTCTTCCTTGTGCCTCTTCGGACACAGCCTCTGTGCAGCACCCCAAACCCAGACGGTGCAATACGAACACAATCCTTATCCACCGCCTTTTTTCATTCTGTCACCTAATGAAGTTAGAAAACGGCCAGGTGGGAGAGTCGCTACGGGGGACGGTCCCCAGAGGGGAGGGGCCAAGGGGCCCTGGGTCCTAGCCAAGCTGATGGGGGTTGGCCTCACTGCCTCCCCCCCCCACACACACACAATGCAGCCTGGTGGCGTGGCCATTTGGGGAGGCGGTTCTGGGACACCCAAACGGCCACCAGTCCTCGGCAGGCCAGTGGACGGGGCCTCTGGCGACCCAGAGGAAGTGGCCATCGGGGGCAGCAAGGGAGTCTGCCCAAGGAGAGGCTGAGGCCGCAGCGGGACTCCTCCTCCGATCTGCTCAGCCCTCCCTGGCTCAGCTCCCCCCAAGCGTCAACCCACAGAAAGGCGTCACTCGAGTCTGGGACGTTTCAGGTGGGAGGGAACAAACTGGCCGTGCCCTTATCTCTGCATGAGGCCGGCAGCACATTCCTGGCCCCCGTCGGAAGGTACAGTCCCGTCTCTTGGCTCCAGCACAAAGCAGGGGGTGGCTCTGCTTGCCCAGGATGGCAGCGGCTGGGTTGGGGGCGGCAGCGGCTGCTTTTAAGCCACAGTCCAGCCGACAGTGCTCAAGGCAAGCATTGCTCCAAGGGTGGACCCTGAGACCTCCACGCGTGCTTCTTAAGGGGCCGCCATCGGCCGGGCCCACTGCCGGTCCTGCTTCCCATAGTGCCCATCCAGCTGCCTCAGGAAGGCCGTAGTCAGGCCAGGAAGGGGAGCCCCCCCCCCGCTGCCTCTTGATCACCAACACGGGAAGTGCCATGTGGCTGTCATGGCTGCGCCAGTCCTCCTCCTCCACCTGCAAGAAGCTGGTGCAATGCCATCTACACTCGAGGCCACCCCGTCTTGTGGCAATGAGTTCCACAAGTCAGGTCTGCACTCAGTCAAGGGAAATGTCCTTCTGTCTCTCCTGCCGCTCCTATGGAGCTGTTTAACGGGGTGTCCCCACATTCTGCCCCCCCCCCTCAGGGTGGGACGTGCAACTGAGCTCCCCGCCCCCGAGAAGGGATCTCCCCAGGAAGTGCTGCAAGAGGCGGCGGCTGCAACCCTCTTCCCTCTCCCCTGGAGGCCTTCGGACTTGTCGGGAATGCCCCCCCCCCTCCTCGCAGCACATTGGCCTGGCCAGGCCTGGCAGAGGGACGCTTCCCTGGCTCCCTGTCCAGCTGCTGCTGAAGGCCGGGGAGCGGCTGCACCCCCTGCTCTGCTTTTTCTAAAATCCCAACTTGCAATAGATGCAAGCCCTCTGCCGCCCCCCCCCTTCACGCTGGAAGGGGCAGGACCGAAAGAGGAAGAGAACAGCCATGACCTCACGCCGATTGCGTGACAACTTCCTTTGTGCTGCAATGACTGGAGGGGAGGGGAGGGAGGTGATTTCAAGGACACCGGGGACACCCCTGGGGCACGCAGGCCACAAGCACCAGACCGCAGCACTGAGCCAGCTTTTATTTCCAACCCCGCAAGCCTGGCCTTGGCCCACCTGGTCGTCCCCAGGAGCACAGCGCGCAGGAGCGCCCACGGCACAGGCAGCCACCGAGCACCGGCTGCCTCGAGTCCCTCCGAGTGCCGCGTTGCGTGATGGTGCCCTGCGCAAGGCTGGCCAGGTTTTGAAAGAGGAAGCCGGAACAGGGGTCTGTGTTCTCCACTTTCTGTTTCCATCAGCTGCAGATTTTCCCAGAGCTGCAACTGACTCGGGTTTTAAAAAAAACAACCCAGAGGTAAAAACAAGACCCGCCAACCCAATTTAAATAAAAGATCCACAGCCGGACGCTCCCCAAAGAGTCACTGCAAGACGTGTCCCTCGCGGGAGGCAGGGCTTGTCCGTGTTGACGCGGCAGGCGGGTGGGTGGCTGGCAGGGTCCGCCCCTCGCAGCAGGCCCGCTCACGCCCCTCCGCCAGGCCTCTTCAGCACCGCGCCGTATTTCAGCGGGACGTTGTCCGATTTCAGGGTGACGTCCACCAAGGCAAAAATGGTGATGACCTGGAGCGAGGAGAGGGGAGGGTCAGCGGGCGTGAGCTGGCCGACAGTGCGCAGGAGGGGGCCCGGAGGGGCGGGGTGGGCAGCAACGATGCACTCCACGTCTTAACCCCTGCCCAGGCCCAATCTCCGGCCTGGATCTCTGGATCAACATGGATGACAGCACAGGAGGCGTAAGGCAGGGCCACAGCACTCGCGCACACCAGTGGGAGTCATAAGAACATAAGAAGAGCCCTGCTGGATCAGGCCAAAGGCCCATCTAGTCCAGCTCCTGTATCTCACAGTGGCCCACCAGGTGCCCCAGGGAGGCACGAGACAACAAGATGCTTGCATCCTGCTGCCACTCCTTTGCACCCGGTACTCTGAAGTAGCCTACTACTGACATAAGGAGGTTGCACAACCCATCATTGCCTATAGCCCACGATGGACCTTTCCTCCAGAAATCCGTCCAATCCCCTCTTAAAGGCATCAAGACCAGATGCCATCACCACCTCCTGTGGCAAAGAGTTCCACAGATTAACTACCCGCTGGGTAAAAAAATACTTCCTTTTATCTGTTTTAACTCTCCCAACCCTCAGCTTTAGTGGATGCCCCCTGGTTCTGGTGTTTTGAGAGAGGGAAAAGAACATCCCTCTATCGACTCTATCCCTTCCGTGCATTATTTTGTATGTCTCAATCATGTCCCCCCTCAGGCGCCTTTTTTCTAGGCTGAAGAGCCCCAAATGCTGCAGTCTTTCTTCATAAGGGAGGTGCCCCAGCCCCATAATCATTTTTGTCGCTCTCTTCTGCACCTTTTCCAGCTCCACTATGTCCTTTTTGAGATGCGGCGACCAGAACTGGACACAATATTCCAGGTGCGGCCTGACCATCCTTTTGTACAATGGCATGATGATTGTCATTATCCCAGTCCCCAGTGATAGAATTCAAGGACTTCATGCTCTGCACATCCCCTCTGCACCATAATCCCCAACCGCTGAATGCTTCCATTTGAGTACATGGAAAGACGCACCCAAACTTTACGGCAAGCCCTGTAGTCAAAGTCAAAGGGGCCCCCAAGCCAGTGTGCTCCCGTTGGCCTGGTGCGGTGCTGCGCATGCCGCCACTAGCCCAGCAGCAGCAGTGCGGTTCGGGCACAGAAGCCGAGGCTCGCGCTTGGACCTGCTAGAGCCAGATTTGCTCCTGCACGTCCACGAGCAACAACACCGCCCAGCATCTGCAAGGGGACGTGGTGTGCCTCGGCACGTGCACGGGGAGGAAGCAAACGCCAGGAAGTGGTCTGCTTGAGCAACCGGCTTCTTCAGAGGCGTCTCCACCAGAAGCTGACACGGACTCTAACTCTGCACAGAGATGCGGAGCCGGCGTTGCCCAGGACGGAACTGCTGGCCACGGGAGGGAGCTGCTCTGTGAACTGCACGGCCTGTGGTTAGGTGTGAAACGTGCTTGGCCTTTGGGGTCTGGTGCCAATCCCCCCTCGCGGATAGGAGGACAATTGACATGGACATTGAACATGCCTAAGGGAGCGTGTGTCTAATGCTGAATCTTCTGTTGCCTCTGATAGTTGCCAGACTTGTTGCTCCAGTAAACGGCCACGTTATGAACTCAGCCCCGTGCAGACGGGTGTTCCCTCATGTCCTCGAGTTGCTAATGAGATTTCTGGAAACCGTCTGAACACAACTCAGATCGCTGGTGAAAGCCCTACACAGCCTGAGGCCAGGATCCCTGAAGGGCTGCCTTCCTTCCCGCCTCTGAATCCACCTGTCCATTAAAAAATGGTGGGGGGGGGGACGGGGGTTAGAGGCCCACTTACATCTCCTGATGCCCCCCATATTCCACAGGGTAGTTAATCTGTGGAACTCTTTGCCACAGGAGGTGGTGATGGCATCTGGTCTGGATGCTTTTGAGAGGGGATTGGACGGATTTCTGGAAGAAAAGTCCATCGTGGGCTATAGGCCATGATGGGTTGTGCAACATTAGTAGTAGGCTACTTCAAAGTACCGGGTGCAAGGGAGTGGCCACAGGATGCAAGCATCTTGTTGTCTCATGCCTTCCTGGGGCACCTGGTGGGCCGCAGTGAGATCCAGGAAGCTGGACTAGATGGGCCTTGGCCTGATCCAGCAGGGCTCTTCTTATGTTCTTATATTCCTCCCCCCAAAACGGAGCCCCCTGCCTGCTGCCGTGTGGCTGCCTCCCTCTTTGCCGTATTTTCCGGAGGCCACAGACACGGCTCTCCACAGCCTTTTTCGGCGCTCGCCGTGCAACTTCTCCACAGCAGGGCAGGAATTTTGGGAACGGCCACACGTGTGATGCCTGCTGTTGGGACTGTTTCAGAAGTGCCTGCAGGCCCCACCTTTCCCCCTTTGGCAGCCTCCACAAGGCTGATGACCCCGATTTACAGCACCGCTTGCACAGTAACGCAGTCAAGACCAACCCGAGACCAGGCGGCGGGAGGGGAGCGCAGCGGTGGCTGCACCAGGACGGACGGACCGCTGGGCCCCCTCTCAAACAGACGGCTTCCCAGGGGCCCCCGGGGGAGGCGGGGGAGTGGGAGGGGCCTGACCTGGGGCAGGGCGTCCTTCTCGAGGTCCTCTGGCTCCCACATCAGCGTCAGCTGCGGCTTCTTGCCCACCTTCTGGAACTGGAACCCCACCAGCGGCAAAGCCTGCAAGAGGAAGAAGGAAGAGGGCACTGCCAGGGCCAGCCAGGCGTGCGCCAGCCCTGCCTGTGCAGCCCTGCCACCCTCACGGCCAGCAGCAAGGAGGACGCCTGCTCAGTGGTGTTCTTCAGCCGGAACGCTGGGCGGGACATCCGGGTGATCGACAGCCCGCCCATCGCATTCCAGAGCGTTACGCCGTTTGCGCAACGTACGCAAGCAGCGTAATTGGTTACGCAAACGGTGTAACGCTCCGGAACGCTCCGGGCGGGCTGTCGATCACCTGGATGTCCCGCCCAGCGTTCCGGCTGAAGAACACCACTGCGCCTGCTCCTCCGCCACACCCCTGGCCTGATGCTTTGGCACAGGTGCTCCTGAGCCACATGCAAGCGTCCAGCCAAACTCAGCACCGGCTCAGACGGCTCAGAGAAAGCCTGGCTCCAGAAGGCTGGGACCAGGAGGAAACGCTGCCCAGGAGAGGGAGCTGGTTGAAAATAGGCATACAACCACCCTTAGCAGCCATTTGGGGCATCCCCACTTGAAGCAAACTGAGGCCAAGATCCAAAGCCCACCTCCACGGAGCAGCCTGGCTTGGAGCCACTGGCCCAGGGCACAAGTCCTGCTGGCCATGAAGGCGGACAGACTGGCTGCTCAAGCGGTCCTCAGCTGTACACGTGGGCGTAGTCGATGGGGGACCAAAAGCAATGAGCATCTATTTTGTGTCACAGCGAGATCCCTGCAGGGCCTTGGGGAAGAACAAAGCCTTCTGGAGGAGGCAAGGAGCCGGTGACACACAAGCCCTCTCGCCCCCTGACCTGGCTGCGGGCCTCGGGACCCAGGCGTGGCGAACAGCAGGACCTTGTAACTGGCAGAAGCAGGTACCAGGGAACTGCCAATCTCCCACCTGGCCTCCTTAAGCTACCATTCCTGAAGGTGAAGTGAAGGTCCTCATTTTGGGGAGGCAGCAGAGTTTGCCATGATGTATCTCCAGTTTTATTACCCAACTGTGAGTGGGTAATTGTCCCCCCGGAAGGCCTGATTGGGGCTGGGGGAGTCAGAGGATCCCCCCCCCCACTCATCAAGGCAGCTGCATGAAGGATGGCTCATTATCCTTGAAAGGCAAGGCCCAAGGAGACCCCAAGTGGCAATTAAGGGAGGCAAACCAGACAGGAGAGCTTGTGGGGCGGAGGGGGGGGGAACTGGATGAGAAATGGACAGTGCTGCCAGCAGGCTTCTCCACTTCTCCCTGCCTGGACTCTGCCCTCCCTGTCCTCCTTATCCATAGCAGGCGACGAAGCCACCTGCAATCTGGCAGGCTGGCATTATTCTTCTCACTGCACAGCCAGGTCTGCAGGTGCCTTTTTTTGTTCCCAGCAGCCCTGTAGAGAGAGTCTCCCTCACTCCCTTACAGAAGGAGAAACCTGGGCCCAGAGAGGGGAACTTGCCCAACACATACAGCTGTGGCAAGAGCAACAGTGTCCCTGTGATTGCAGGGGGGGGGCACAAGGCTTCAGCAGTCTGCACAGCTTCATGCCCCCTCCCATGGCTCACAAAACCAGAATCCCTCATGCAAAGCACAACAGGAACTGTGCAAAATAGGACCAAGTTGCACAAGGCACAGGAGCCATGGACAGACAGACAGACAGACGCACACACACACACACACACACACGGCCTTAGAGGTGGAGATTTCCTTGTAAAGTGCTGCTCTGTCACTAGGAGCTCAGGCTGATGTGTAGCAACAAGAGAAAGAACTAAT
The DNA here is from genome assembly GCA_029204185.1 of Lerista edwardsae. NCBI lineage: Eukaryota > Metazoa > Chordata > Lepidosauria > Squamata > Scincidae > Lerista > Lerista edwardsae. The sequence continues at coordinate 650,631 of JAJKFI010000150.1, read as the reverse complement.
GAGAAACTACAGCTCTGTGTGCTGCCAGCCTGGAAGTGCTGAGCGCCCTCTAGTGGCTGTTCTTCTTCTTTCAGTGATCTCTAGAATTGCAACAGATTTCCCACACTTTGCTGCTACAGCTCTGTACCCCCCTTTATGCCCCACCCACACTAATGGACTGGGTGTGGTTGCAAAACTGTCCCTTTCCTTTTCCTTTTACCTTTTACTTTCCCACCCACCCAGTGGATGTTGTTCCTAGGCATACTCAGGAAAAGTGCAGGATTGGACCTGTCAAATCAAATTTAACAAAAAAAAAAAAAAATTTAATAGCATTTTTTTAAACAAAAAAATCTCAGCAGAAATTGTGCTGTCAATCTCTGCTGTCAGTTAAACACTTGCCTTTTTCAGCAAGATTCTGCTGCTCCATTGGCTCAGAGCACAATCCTAGGCATGCCTACTCAGAAGTAAGTCCAGTTGAGTTCAGTGGGACTTACTCCCAGGTAAATGCATATATGACTGAAGCCTGAGTTTCCCACTGATTTACTTTAAGTTTTAAGTTTGATTTACTTTAAGTTTTAAGTTTTAACTGCTTAGGCTAGTTCTTTTTATTGTAGTTTTTAATTGCATACAGTACATTGTAGGATCCCTTTGGTTTCAGGAGAAGGGTAGGATATACTTTAAAAAAAAAGAAATCTAAAAGCAATTAAAAATAGGAACACACATGTACTCTGCTAAAATGATGCCTGATGGGAACTGGACAGACCATGAGGAGACCACGAAGGAGATGCAAGAGGCGTGGCCAGAGACCTCCACCCAGTGACGTCATGCTGCCGGAACGCTGGGC
>JAJKFI010000150.1:632513-647805 GCA_029204185.1 Lerista edwardsae | reverse complement strand
ACGACGGCGAAACGGAGCGGTATGCAACGGGCGGGCTGCCGCTCACCCGTTCCTCCCGCCCAGCATTCCGGCTGCATGACGCCGCTGGGTGTGACCCATCGGACACTAAGCCCCCGTGGGGGGGGGGTGTAGGGAAAAGATGATCAGGGTTGATGAGGGATACGCATACGCATTCCCAGGTCAGCTCTGCACTGGATTAGAAGAGGGCCACTGCCCAGGAACAGGGGCCACATGGACAGACAGCCCCCGGCTCCACTCCCAGCATGCCCCCATCCCAAGTTCAGGAGAGTCTCAGGGAGCAGTTCTGGAAGAGCAAACACAGCTGGGCTCGATGGGCTCATGTCCTGATTCAGTCTGGATGTGCTGTGTGTTTGTGGGGAGGGGGTGTGCACAAGCCCACCAAGCTCAAGTCCACATTCCTCTGGGTTCAGGTCCTACTTCCTGCTGGGAACAGAGACTTCCAAACTCACAGTGGCCCATGCTGTTGATCACCAGAAGTCCAGCCTCCAGGTCTGAACTCTGAGAATGGGTAGAATGAAGGCTATTCATCAGCTTGTCACCCAATTAAAAAAAATCCTAAATGAGTATTATTTGCCTTGACAATCCACTACATCTACATATACTTGCAGAGGGCACTGCTGGGGCAGACAAAGGCCAAGGCACCATTTCACAGCTTGGTTTGTGCCTTGTGCACCACTGACTTTTTAAAGAAACACAATATTTAAATATGGGAAATAAATAAAATATGGGGGAAAGCACAATAGTTTGCAGTGGATAAGCACAATCCTATCCTGGAGTTGGACCGGCAGCAGGGCCACCGTAAAGCACATTTGGACCGTTCTTGGAGTTGGGGAGGATGGCGCCCGTCTGCGTGTGGGTCTCTCTGACTCCAAGAGGGGTCCAAACGTACTTTACCGTGTCCCTTGTGAGCCAACTTCTGCTGGCCTAACTGTGCCAGCCTAACTCCAGGTTAGGATTGCACCCTAAAAAAGCATACGTTGTTCCTTAGCCCACACCTGTAGCTTTGACGGAAAGCTTCCCCTGAGAAGAGGCACTCAGAGAAGCTGCCTCTCAAGACAGCACCAGCTGCCGTTTCTAACGAGGACTCGCATTCTCTTATGCTTCTGATCTGCTGACCTGTTCCGAATTGGGCGCAACCAAAATGTTTTTGTCGATCAGATTACTGGGCTAAGCATCACGGCCCTCCCAGTTGCAGGCCTTCTTGCACTGCTGGTGGCACACGTTTGTGGCTTCTGTCACGGGAGGGACGTGGTGCTCAGTGTCCCTTTGGTCCAGTGCGGCACCTTTCCGGGAACCTACCAAGAGAAGCCGAGAGCAGCCGGTGCACCAGGATGTCGGGGAAGCGGCGGATGGGCGACGTGAAGTGCGTGTACAGGGGCACGTTCAGGGCGTAGTGGCGGAAGAGGGTTTTGTCCTCCAGCATCCCAGCGCAGAAGTACACCGCCATCTGGAAGAGAACGGAGCAGGCCTGAGCGTCCGGAGGCAGCAGCCTTGGAAGGGCACCGGGAGAGCAAGGCCAGGCGGAAGGCTGGGCCCAGTAGCGATCGCTGTAGCGGGCGGGCTTTCGCCGTTACGCAACAGAACGCAGCGATCGCGCTGCCACTCACCGGAAGACACGCCCAGCGTACCGGTAGGCTGACACTACTGGCTGGGCCCCTCCGATCCAGGGGCACAACTCTGCCAGCAGTTCTCAGGGGCAGAGCACTTGGAACAGCAGGCCAAGGCAGGGCTGCCGGTGGCATCTCATGTTCCTCTGGGGATACCCCACGACACCTCCCCGCTGACAACCTATTTCAACTGCTGCCATCAAGCGCCAATGAAGGGGGGGGTGCCTGATCACTGGGCGTCTCCCCCCCCGGCACCTTCTCTCCCTGTCTTTGGCGAGTGCAGCTGCAGGGAAGGAGGGCCGATTCTTCAGCTCACCTGCCGAGCTCACGGTTGAATACGTAGCAATAACCATCCTGCTGCTCACAAGCAGTGCGCCTGCCTACCACAACGGCATGGAAGTGCAGTGGCGGACCTGAGGGGGGGGCAAGGGGTGCAAATGCCCTGGGCACTGGGCTGGAGGAGGGTGGTGAAGACGCCTCCCCCCCTTGTCCGCCCCCCCCACTATTGAGTTGAAGTGTGAAGTCGTTCTGACAGCGGCTTCCATGGTGGGAGCTGTTTCCTGGCACGGCCTGGCACGGCTCCGAAGGGGTGGGCGGCACTTCCAAGCGTGCCTGGTCACTCCAAGAAGTAGCGGTGGAAGTCGCTTGTCAGAGCGGCCAGGCGTGCTCTGAAGGGCCACCCACCACTTCTGGGAGGGGCGAGAGGCCCTTTGGAGCTGCGCAAGACTGGGGCGATGGCACCTGCTGGGGGGGCGCACCCCTGGAGGTGTGCCCCTGAGTGCTGACACCCCCAGGATTGCATAGAGTAGCCCAGCCCCCTTGGACTGAGGGAATGAACTGTGAACCAGGAAGCTGCCCGTCTAAATCTCATCTTACCGCTAGAGCCACAAGTCAAACTCCCTCCCTGCCTTGCACGACTACGGTTGCGCCAGCAGAGGCCGCTTTAGAGTGCAGCTGTGATGAGCGCAGCGGCCTGCCAGTGGGGAGTCACAGTAGCCTCCTGTGCACTGGCAGACGCACGGACACCTGCCGGAGCAGGTGAGGTTGGAGGGGATGGCACAGGCAGGTGGAATGGGGAACAGGGTGGTGATGGGAGCAGGGGACAGGATGGCTGTACTGTATCCTAACCCTCTTCCCAGGCTTGATCCACTTACATGGGTCAATCTGGGCCTCTGCCAATGATATTGCTGGTGCAGGCCCGAGTTGACCCATAGCAGCTGCTGGGGCTTCGCAACTGTGACTGGCACGGAGCGGATCGTACCCCCACTGCAGCCAAACCTCCTCCAGAGTTTCAGGCAGTGTTGCTGCTGCTGCTGCCAAGACGGAAGGCGCTGCTCTTTGGGGAGCCAGTTCCACCAGAGGCGAGGGAGACTGGAGAGGCGCTCAGGAGGCAGAGGGGGTGTCTGGGCAGCTGCATCAGGCCAGAGCTTTTCAACAGACAGACAAGCGTGTCCCAAAGGATTCCTGCTCGGGCTGACTGGGGGCCTGGGAGGAAGGGAGCCAGGGAAGGGACTAGGCCCTTGGCCTCAGCCCCAGCATCCGCTAGGAAGCAGCCCAGGGGCTCCCTGGCCTTTTTCTGGAGCAGGGCTTCTCTTCTGCACGGCTCCCCTCTGCACACCCACACAGAGGCCTCTTGCACCCTCCGTCTCCTGGACACAGTCAGACTGTCTCCTGCAGTCAGAGCTTCCAAGAAGCTCTTCCTGGAAAGGGCTGGCCCGCCCCCGTCTTCTCAGGACCGCTCTCTAAGCCACGGCTCCCCGGCTCTGAGGCATGCAGGCCAGCTGCCTCCTAGAAGACGAGCAGCACTGCACGCATCTAGAACGGCAGCCACCGCCCGACTCCGCTGGCCCCCAAACCAGCGTCATGAAAGGAAGAAGGCATTGGTGGGTTGAGGGACCAGCCAGCAGGGTGCGGGAACTCCAGCGCCGCTCACTTGCATGGGACGAGAGAACATGTTGGTCAGCACCTCCTTCCTGGCGTCAGCATACTGGTCCGCTCCAAAGGCCTCCGTCAGGCTTTTCTGGAGAGAGAGACACACACACACAGAGACAGAGGTTGGTCTAACGCAGTGGTGGTCCAATGAATTCGGCTGGCAGCTCCCTTGGCTTAATGGGCCGTTGGCCGGGGCCCCCCACTAGGGCTTCGAGCCTAGATACTGTATGGGGTGGGTGGGGTTTTGGTAACGATTCCTTGGCTCCTCTGACTGGTTTCCGCAGCTCCCCAGGGAGCCACGGTGCACAGCCTGGGAACCCCTGGTCTAGCGGACAGTGCAAGCAGCCCAATCCTCTCCCCCACCAACCCACAGCATGTGGCTGTGCCAATGAAGCACATGCTGCTGTGTGTGTGTGTGTGTGTGTGTGTGTGTGTGCGCGCGCTATCGTAAAATTGTACGTACCTCTTTGGACTCAGGCCACCTATGTAGTCCAAGGACAGGAACGGGGCATGCTGGTCAGCGAAAGAAGGGGTAGCATCCTGTACCAGTTACTGTCACCAGGATCCACCTGCTCCCTTCCTCGACCTGCCCCCAGTTCCTCCCCCCCCCTCCAGCCATCCATGAAGTGCCCATCTCATCAACCTGTGTGTTCCATCATGGCACCTGGGAAGGTACAAGGAGCCACTGGCTGCCTCTGCCAGTGGGGTGATGCCAGCGGCGTCATGCAGCCGGAATGCTGGGCGGGAGGAACAGGTGAGCGGCAGCCCGCCTGTTGCGTACCGCTCCGTTTCGCCATCTTCCCCGCCCCCGTGGGGGTGGGGAAGACGGAGAAACGGAGCGGTACGCAATGGGCGGGCTGCTGCTCACCCGGTCCTCCCGCCCAGCATTCCAGCTGCATGACGCTGCTGGGTGATGCTTGTGCTGATGCTGGGCCATTTACAACAGCGGGTTGCAAGATCTGCTGTCATACAAGATCCCTGGGATTGGGCCGTAACAGAATGAGGTAAGAATAGGGCGATCCCATTTTCTCCTCACTGTCCCCAATGATCTCTCCTGCGTCTTCCAAGGCCCAGGACTCTTTTATATTTAGGATCCACAGGGCTTGTTTTTTAATTTTTAATTATTTTAATATTGTTAATTATTGTTTTAATTGTCAAATACTGTGTTTTATTGTATTTTATTGTTGAAAGCCGCCTTGGGTGCCTATGGGGCAGAAAGGCAGGGCATAAATTAAATAAATAAGAAGAAGAATCTCTTTGTATTTGCGTTTTCTTCTGCTTGGTCCAAGTTCATTCAGGAAGGAGCGGGATTGTCAGTCCCCTCTCCCCGACTGCCCACGTTCCATTGCTGCCTACAGTTCACCTTGGGGAAATCCCCAGGATTGGGGGTGCTGCCTGTTCCCTTGGGAGAGCAGCTTTTCTGAGAGCAGCTTTTCAGCAATTCAACTGCTGGCTTCCCCCTGGTTTGCCCAGTAAAGAGAGGGAAGCCCAGAGCAGAAGCACAAAGCACAAGGCTCAGCCAGCCCTCTGGGCCTTCCTGACGGCACAGCCCTCCCCTCTCTTACATGCCGCCGCCCCCCCCCCCCGCTCACATGCAAAGCCCCAGCACTGCTGCAGTCAATCTCCAGGCCCATCTGGCTGCAAAACTCGGTGAGGTCGTTCAGCATCCTGGTCTGAGGTGCAGGATGCCGGCGGAGCACAGCTTTTGTCGGGAAGGCACGGTAGATCTGATGAGCAACCGCCATGTTTGCCAGCAGCATGAACTCTTCTACCAGCCTGTGTCGGAGAAGGGGAGGAGAGAAAGGGAAGGCACCGTGAGGATGGGTGGGCCATGCTCAAGACGACAAAGAACATACATTGCAAACGTTGCGAGGGGAGCTGCCAAGGCTGTGGAGCCACACCAGTGATGTCATGCAGGGGGTACGCGGGGGTACGCGAGTACCGGTTTCTAGGATTACAGCTGGCCCCGCCCATTCGCCCGCCCACTCGTTGACTCCGCCCCCTGCAACGTTTGAGTTGCCTGCATGTTCTCAGAGCCAGGCAGGCAGGCAGGCAGCGAGCGGAGCCTTTCCTTTCCTTGCCACTGAAAAATGAGTTGCTCTGGGGTTTTAACATGATGCCAGGCCTCCTTAACATGTTCTGGGGGTGCTGTGGAATACTGTTGCAACTGTTGGGTCAGTTTAAAATCATCTGAGGCCTCAAAAAGGGCTTTTTTCATGTCACTTCCTGCCACGACATCACTTCTGGCTTATGACGTCACTTCCGGTGGGCGGGTCCCGACACGTGCCAATCAAAAGTGAGTACCTGTTCTTAAATCATTTAGATGACACCACTGAGCCACACCCAGGAGGCCTTTGGTCTCGAAGGCACTTGAGCAATGCAGTGCGCTCTCCTCCCATTCATGCTCATCCTTCCTTGCAGGGATGTCGTCATTTCGGCTGTTCCTCCCTGAACACTCCGTCCTCATATCCCCAAAATATCAGCAACACAAGAGACCACATCACAGAGTGGAGGAAACACTGCTATACTCGGCACAGCCAGCAGACTGTGTGCTGCCTCTGGCTGAACTGACTATGCCAAACGCGCACGGACATGAGCCGCTTTTCAGTCCCATCTCCAAAGAGCGCATCAGTTAATATAACCTGAAGTTGGCTTCCCTGGCCCAAAGCTTCACACTGCGATCAAAGTCTGCTATCTGAAAAGGGCTGCTTTGCACGGACATGCGCAGCCTGTCAGTCGAGACTGGCTCAAGCACGCGGGCTTGTCGGTTGAGGGCTGCACTGTCAAAAGGCAGCTGGTATTCTAGCTTCCTGCCCATGGCTGCAGAATGCTTGAATCACACAATGATGCTCAATGATGCCCATCATCAAGAGATGTGAAGACCATCACGTCATCAAGGAAGGTGAGGCTTATGTATGGTGAACCGGCCCCTGGCAACTTGACTGGGTGAACTGGCTCCCTTGAAAGCCGCTGTAACTGAATTGATACCAGAGCATTATGCTTTGGGTTGTCCGATCTCCAATGGTCCATTCATACATGCAAGTCATCACTTGGTGCTAAAAGGCAACATGTGAGGATCAAACCAAACCTAAACTCTCACAAATGCTGATGCCTGTCTGGGTAGCTCTTCTGTACAATTTGGCTGAGCTTTTCTTCTGGGGCATTGCAAAATTAATCCTTACTCAAAAACATTTCTGAGGCTCAAGCAGCAGTGAGCCTATGCCATTAAACCCCCAGCAGATGGCAGTGTCACTCCCCTTATGGACAGAGGGGCACAGCGAATTCTTAGAGCAAATTCTGCTTAAAATAAATAAATGAAGAAGCCCGGCAGGTGAACCTGCTCTGATTTGCCTCTGCACTGTAGGAGAGAAGCTTTCAGAAAGCCGGCAAGCTCGCTGGGGCACTTTCCTTTTTGCTCATGCCACTTTGCAAAGTGCCGTGTGCATCTGATGGCCCCACATGACGACGACGAGGAGATGCGACAAAGTGGATTGCATTCAGGCAGCTCAGCAGTGCCAGAGACAGAAAGATGTTCTCCTGCCACCGCCACTGCCTTCAAATTGACCAGGCCACCAACTGGCTTCCAGTCATGCTTGATGCTTTCTAAAGTTGCACACAGCAGTGACAGCCAGTGTAAATGCCAACTCTCAACATACCACAACCAAGCCTGGCCACTGCCATTCCCTGATGCAGGCAGGCAGAATTCTGCAAGCAAGGCACACACACGCACACACAGCCTCACCATGAAGAGGAAAGCTGCGAAAGAAACAGGAGGCGTAGCAGGAAAGAATGGGCACCCTCACCCAAATGGTGCCACGAAACCTCCCAACAACCAGGCTTCCTGAGAGATGCTTTGGCTGCCCCCCCCCACTTCACAGCAGGCCCCATGGCTGCCATCTAGTCCTCCTGGCTTCATTTACTGCTATGGATTCCCTTGAGATCAATGAACCAATACATTTATTCATTGATTGCTTGATCCCTTCCTTTGGTCAAACTGACCCAACAACGCCAGTCATAGCCGTAACACAGCACATGGCATTTCCAAAGTGCTTTACAGGCAACCGAGGCAGAACTGCAGGCAGTGCTCAGTTTGTGGGGAGTGGCCACGGGTGAGGGTGGGGCTCAGGTTCAATCCCTGCTACCCCGATATATGAGAGAGAGAGAGAGAGAGAGAGAAGGTGATGGGGCAAAGAAAGCTGCCACCAGTCAGAGCAGAGAAGACTGGCCTCACGCTGCGTAAGTGGTTTCACATGAACGACAGCAACGTGCCCAAGGCCACAAAACCGGTCCATTACTGTGGCAAGGTGGGAATGCAGCTTGTCGCGATCCAAGCCTGGTGCCTGTGTGCTGGCAGACTTTTCAGGTTCCTCCTCCTCATTCCAGCCCTCCCTTCCAGCCCAGCCCTCTGCGACCAAGAGCCGCCTGCAGTCTGGAAAGACTCTTGATAGTGCTGCTAAACCGATAGACCAGCCCTTGGTCTCCTGCATCTCTCAAGAGGAAAATGGCGGGTGCCGCACTGACATTTCTGGTCCCATTGCTCAAAAGGAGGGACATCTCTGCACTCGGTTCTCATTAAGGCTCTCGGAAGAGCACAGAGGCTTGGGGGGTATTATGGCTGGGAAGAGCAGGGCCCGAGAGGTGCCCTCAGGCTGCCTGACGCTGGGCCTGTCCCCACCAGCTGTCCTCTGAGTACGGGCTGAGTGCTCGCTGCCCAGGCCCCTGCACGACGGAGAGACCACCAGGGTCAACCCACCTGAGTACACTGGAAAGCAGATTTCATCAAAGCACAGAGATGGGGCACAGTTTGCCCAACGCAACTAGACAGGCCATTTTGGGAAGAACTGAGAGCCAATGGGCATTAGAGGGAGACCTCTGATGGGATTTCTGGCTGTGCCTCGGGATCGAGAAGGTGGAGAAATCACTAGGCATCGACTCCTGGTAACTCAGCCTGCCCAAGCAGAGCTGCGAGTGGGGTGGTGGTGCTGGTGGTGGACGTCGATGCTTCTCAGAGCGCAATCCTAAGCGGCACTGGAATGGCGAGGCTGACGGGCCTGCACCATGTCCTGGCTCTGCTGGGGGAGGCTGGAGCCTCCCTGCGGCAAGGGCACAATTGTGCCCTTGCTGCAATCCTAAACAGCAGGCACAGATCCGAGGAGAACGCGTGGCCCAAATCAGGGCTGCAGGGCCTCCTGAACAGGCTTAGGATCTGGCCTGATGGGCGAATCCCAAGCCCCCACCCTCAGCCCACCCAGTTACGCCCTCCCACGCCCACCCTCTGGCACAAAGGAGGCGTGGAGCAGGCTGCCTGCAGTCCCGGTCCCGTTGCCTTGACACTGATGCAGGGCAGGACTGCGTGGCCCAGGCGCTTCCCCTGACGAACAGGAACATCTGCCGGACCGAACAGGCTCCTCAGGCCGTTCCAGCAGCCCCCGGAGAAGGCAGGAGAGCGGCAGCCAGGAGGAGAGATTAAGTCAGGAAACGCTGCGCTGTGGTTCGGAAAAAGGAGGCGGATCAGGAGGCCGAGCCGGAGCTGGAGCTGGCGGCAAGCGGAGGCTGAGCCGGACCCTGGCTCGGCCGTTCCCGAGGACAGAGGGGCGCAGCGCTCCTGCCTGCCGTCTGCTCCAAGGGCAGGAGGGAGCTTTGCTGAAGGCAGCCCAGCCTGGAGCTGGGCTCAGCGCGTCTGGCAGGCACCGAGTGAGAAGAAGCATATTTCATGGCAGAGGGAGGCAAAAAAACACACAGAGGCAGAGGCAGAGAGACGGGGCCGCTGGAGGCCGGGCTGAAGGCGGGGAGCGCGCTCCGATGCCCGCACTGCAGCCCTTGGCTCTCCGCCCCGCACCAGCGGCCACAAGCAGCAGCCTGAACTTTTGCCCTTTGGGGCACCCCTGGGATGTCTCCAGCCCCGTGGCAGGGAGGGGGCGGCGGAGCAGGTGCCGTGCCTTGCCGCGGGCGTCTGGCCAGCGCCGCAGTCCAGGAGCACAGGAGCGCCCAGGGCAGCCCCCTGCGTGGGCAGAGCGGCTCGACGCTTCACGGGTTGTTCTTGGCTGCCTGGAGGGCTCAACGTGGGATTGTATTTTGACTGGTTTGGGGCTGCTTCTCTGCCGTCAGAGAAACTCCCGAGTCCTGGCAGAGGGAGATGAGTGAGCCCATCTTACATAAACAAAACGAACACAGCGGAGGCCCTGGGTCTCCGCAGCACAGCACGGCCACAGGAATTCAGCAGGGGCAACGCGCCTCCAGCCGACGCCCAATCCCGACTCCAGTCGCACCGAGGGACAACCTCTGCTGCGCACGTGGGTCAGAGTGAAGCCTCCATGTGGTCTCAAACCCCACCCGGGTGCCTCCGGCGGCGAGGGGGAGGGGCGGCTTGCACGGCTTGGTTGGGGGCCGGAAAGACCTCTGGCTTTGCACCCCTCTGGCCACACCCGTCCAGGTGCCAGGCGGGCACTTTGCCCTGCGCTCCACCCCCACTGCGGCTCTGCTTTCTTCTCTGGAGTCTGCAGACACCGGCCAGGGCCCTGCAGGGAGCCCAGCCCTGGGCAGCAAAACATCCAGTCCGAGTCACACACCGAGTCACACAAGCAGTGGCGTCTCTACAGGGAGGGCAAAGCTCTAAGTTTTGCAAGAAGCCTTACCTTGCAGTGGAAATCACTCCTCTCCTGCACCGTTGTAGCCAATCCTCACAGGGAACAGCAACATCTTGGCGTTGCTTACTGGCTACAGCAGCAAGGGAGGAAGGATGTACATGACAGGGTAAGGCTCCTTGCAACACTTAGAGCTCTGCCCTCCCTGTAGAAACGTCACTGCACACGAGTCACAAGGGATGTCCCCTTGCTCAGGGACTCTCAGGCTGCACGTGGAGCACTGCTCTCAGGGAGCCCGGCTGGGGTGTCCGAAATATTTCTATCCCACCTTTCTGTCCCGCCTAAGGGACATGCAGGGCAGCTCCCCCAAAAGTGAAAACGTTACAAGTAAAACGCTGTGGGAAAATGCTGTGCACAGCTCACCTTAGGGATTAACTGTTAATTAACTGCTAATAGGGAACTGTTAAATTAAATTAACAATCTGTTAAATGTCCAGCCCTGACGTTTCACCCACAACTTTGGTGGGCATTCTCAAAGGACAGAGAGCAAGAGGTTTGGACAGGCCGCGTGCAGCCTGTGAGCCGAAACGTTTCAATTGTAACGTCAGTAGTGCCGGCCACAAAAGCCTCAGTGCTTACATCAGAGTTTAAACAGTTAATGCAATAAAAGACATAGGCAGCAAGCAAGAAGCCCAGCGATACAAATCGGAGAGAAGAGCCCAGTAATGGACCAAGGCAGGAGCCACAACACGGGAAAGGTGGAGCCCCCAACGAAAAGCCTCGCAGGCAACACAACCCACATGGTCTGGCTCAGCGGCATCATGCAGCCGGAATGCTAGGCAGGAGGAACGGGTGAATGGCAGCCCACCCGTTGCGTACCGCTCCGTTTTGCCGTTGGAAGACGGCGAAACGGAGCGGTATGCAACAGGCGGGCTGCCGCTCACCCGTTCCTCCCGCCCAGCGTTCCGGCTGCATGACGCCGCTGGTCTGGCCTCTTGCCCCAGGGCCGAAGGGGGGGGGAGCAGTCAGGACTGCCACCGACAAGGCCCAGGTGTGCGCCCTCCCCACCAGAGGTCTTCTGACCTTCACCCCCTGCTGAAACTCGGTGCAGCCCTGCTAAACAGACACGGAGGGCTTATTTCTTGGGTGCAGGAGGGAGGCGATGGTCTCAGCCGTCCCTTGTGCTGCCAGGCGGACCTCGCACCAATTAATGCAAGCGAGCAGTTGGCCTCCTTCTTCCCTCACCTGATTTCTTGGGGCGAAGGTGAGGATGGGGATTCCGATCAGGCCCCCCTACGTGCAGGGAGCTTTATGCCCCGAGGGGCTCACAGTCCAGAAAGAGACCCGATGGCCTGGGCCCGGGCAGGGATGGAGAGGTGCTGGGAAGAGAAACCCCTTCAGTGGCACCTGCAAGGGGCCTTATTGCACCACTGTGCGGAACAGAAGCACCCGGGTCCTCAATGGGGGGGGGCGGCTGTGGCATGAGCTGATCTTCAGCCCAGTTGTCAGATGACTTGCAGTGCACTGCTGATGCTAGGCACAGGATCTACTCCTGGTGAAAGGGGCGAGAAAGGGAGACAGAGAAGCCAACTGCAGGGAACAGTTGTCATCCCCCCCCCCCCGAAGAGCTGAAGCCTTTTGGGCAATGACACGCAGAGGGGCCACCTGGCTTTGATGACAGAACCCTGCTGAGGCACAGTCCCCACCACGAGGTCCCAGGCAGCCGTGCCCCCCTCCACGGGCTCAGAGGACCCCTGCACAGAGCAGCCCAGCCCAGCCCAGGAATGAGCTGCCAGGAGGCCTTCTCACCCCCTTCTGACGCAGGGTCTTCCTTACTTACCGCCTGTGGCCTGTGAGTCCCGGCTCCGCCTCTCACGCTGCCCTCCCTAGCCAAGGGCTCGCCCCTGCACGGCACGTGTTCCCCATTCCCGGCACCCCCACACTGCGCTTGCTGCCCTCCTGTGTGGCTTCCCTTCCCAGGTCTCTCTGGATCACGACCTGTTCACCTCTCTCCCCTGCGGCGCCCCCTCCTGGCACACTCTGCCTCGCCCCCACTGGGGTGTCGCTGCGTTTCTGCCTTGTCCCTGCCCTCCTTCCCTTCTCGCCCTACATTTCACCCCCCTGCAGGTCTTCTCCACTCTGCTTCTGCCCTCCTGCCTTATCTCGACTCCATCCTGCTGAATCTGGTGGTCCGCGTGGCTGAGGCTTCCATTCTCTCAGCGGCAAGAAGGCCATGAGGCAAGGCTGGCTGGCTGCCCACCCCAGACTAGAAACTCTGGGGCCAACTCCACGGGTCCAGGAAGAAGCCAGGCATATGGGGCGCGGCTGACGTTCTCCCACCTTTGACAGGCTTCCACAAGGAAGCAGGAAAGGGCCACAAGCCACATGTGTTCGGAATTCCCCGATGGGGTTGCAAAGAGTCAGAAAGAAACCCACAACCAGCCCACTGGTCTCACGTCGTACAGCCTCTGCCAAAGGACGTGACCTGACAAAGCGCCTGAATTGTGCATTCAAGGAACTGCGGCAACAGTGGTGTGGACGTAGCCCCGTCTGCACAACTGCCATTTCCACACGATGCGACTCTGGCAGCATAGCTCAAGAAGCTCTATTTTCCCCTGCAAAAATGCTGCTGGCTCATCTCGCTCCTTCTCTCATCCCCCCCATGGCCTTCATTAATTCGGCAATGAAGGGAGAGGGGCATTATATTAGTAACGCAGGCAGCACAATAATATTGACGCCCCCCCCCGGTCCAGTGGGGAGTGGCTGCTCTCCCCACACCGTGCCAAGAAGTGCCAGGCTGGCATTTCAGAGCGGGGGTGTCCTGCCGAGCCCCCCGCAGCGCTGCCAAAATGCTGTGGCACTTTTAATCTGCTGGGATCACGGCGCAGCTCCGAGCGCACTCCTCAAGCCAGGCGCCTGGGACCGTCTCCCCAAAGGCTGAGAACTGGGGCTGCAGGGCCTCGAGAGCCACCGCCTGCTTGGTATGCAGAGGAGTGCGCCCAACTGCCCCGCGATCCCAGAAGAGTGAAAGTGGCTGTCGGGGGAAGGGACTGCGGAAAGAGATGCAAAGCGGCCGGCATTAGCAGTGGCATAAAAATCCAAAGTGGTGTTCGGGGGGCCATTGGGAAAGCGAGCTGCAAATTAAGTCCTAAACTGATACTAATTGAGGCCGGGGAAATAAACATGCAAAACAGCCGGCACGCAGGGGGCAGAGGCTGGGAGCGGACCTTGCACACACCAGGCCTGCATGGCCACAGCCCAGCCAGTCTCCGCCAGAGGAGCTGTTTTGCATCTCGCTGTCAACTCTTGCGTGTCGAAGAGCTGGCTCCGGGAGCCCCTCTCTGCGCCAGGGAGCGAGCGAGCGACGCCAAGGCTGCGAGCGAGCCGCGAAGGAGGCTGCACGGCCCAGAGGTGGCGAGGGCTCCCGTGCACGCCAGAGCGGACGGTGGGGCCGAGTCGGGTGCGCAGAGAACAACTCTCACGCTTGCGGCCCCGGCCGTGGGCTTCCTACGCCCACCGACAGCAGCCCCGGCACGTCCCCAGCAAGGCCGGCGCACACTCCCGGTGCCCATTCCAGGCCCTCACAAGAGCTACGTGCTCGCTTCTGCTTCTGCTCCAGCTCCAGTTGCTGCCGTTTGACCCTGTGGGGTGTTGTGGCTGTGGTGACCTCTAACTTCCTGCTGTGGTTTGGGATGGCCCGAAAAAGGCTCTGCGAACTTGTGGCGAGCACGGCAGGCTCAGTTCACCTGCCAGGCACTGCTCGGAGGCCTTCTGCAAGTTTCTGCTGAAGGCTGCGCTCAAGAGGGACACTTCCACGTTCCCGGAGAGCAGCTGCTCTGCGATCCTGCGCACTTCTTGGCACAATGCGGCTGAAGCGGGCCACCGGAATATGCACACTACAAGGCAGAGTCAGCACTGCTGCAGAAAACAAAATGGAAAACTGGAGCCTGAAAACACTGGGGGGGGGGGGGAAGACACACACAGATGGAAACGTGCACAAAAAGAGAGGCAGGCACTACTCAGCTTGACACTTTTTGTGTCAAGTGTGGCACTACTCACTTTTTGCCTTTGCCCTACGCACATCATAGAACAAACTTCAGCCATTTTTGCAACCATCCTATATATGGCATTATGGCCCCCACATTGCTAATGTGGGGGGGGGTGGATGAAGCTAAGAATGAGGGCACAATCCTTACCTGGAGTGAGGCCAGCACAGTTAGGCCAGCGAAGTTTGGCTGGCACAAGGGCCACCAGAAAGAGCGCTTGGACCACTCTCGTAGTCAGGGAGGGTGGTGCACACCTGTGTGCTGGCCTCTCTGACTAGGAGAGTGGTCCAAACATACTTGACGGTGCCTTGTGCTGGCCAAACTTCGCCGGCCTAACTCCATGTTAAAATTGTGCCCTGACCCGCATACAGCCACTGAGCCAGCACAAGGGAGATCAGAGATTAAAATCAGGGATTTTTGCATTTGTGGTTTCCTCTTATAGCCACTGGGCTGTGCTTGCTCTCAGTAGCTAGAACAGCAGGGGGACAGCGAGGGACAACAGGAAAGGTCTGGAAACAGATTCATGCATACTTGTCTCTTCCTAAAGAGATGGGCAGCATGGGGCAGCTCTCTAAACAAATGCTGGTGGAACAGGTGGGCAGCAGTTCAAGGGGAGGAACCATACATAGGCCAACAGGAGAAGACCTGCAAAAGACCCCTGGTTCCGTCCCTGGCAGCATCTCCAGGTAGACATCAGTGAACGAGATGGACCAATGGTCAATTTCAGTTGTTCATTCATCGCTGGTTGGCATCTTGCCGGTTCTTCTGCCTACATCTATGAAGACTGCCAGAGGCTGGCCACTAGCTGAGATGGTTTCAGGATGGAATTTACCCCTGCTAACTGGGTAAGAGGCACTTTCCAAGTGGTGCTCCTAGCAGGGAGAGAGTAATAGTCCCTCTTCACTTCTTCACAGTGTCTTCTCTAGTGGCTGTTGCTGATGGTGGTCTGCATTTTTTTAGACTGTGATTCCCTTTGGGACAGGGAACCAATTATTATTATTATTTGCCTGTAAACTGCTTTGTGAACTTCATGTTGAAGAGCGGTCTATAAGTACCTGATTGATTGATTGATTGATTGATTGATTGATTGATTGATTGATTGA
>JAJKFI010000150.1:582414-626134 GCA_029204185.1 Lerista edwardsae | reverse complement strand
GAGAGAGAGAGAGAGAGAGAGAGAGAGAGAGAGAGAGAGAGAGAGAGAGGCAGGGAGCAACTGCAGCTAGATGTCCCACTTTGGTAAGGAACGAAAAGCCTGTCCAACTGGGTAAAAACCACTGCCAAGTCAGCCCACTGAAAAGCAGGCGTTTCAGCATGAAAACTCAACAGGTAAGCAAGGTTGAGAACATGCTGTTAGAACATCAGGAACAGCCCCACTGGATCAGGCCAAGGACCCATCTAGTCCGGCTTCCTGTATCTCACAGTGGCCCACCAGATGCAGATGAGACAACAAGATGCCGGCATCTCATTGCTACTCCCCGGCATCTGGCATTCTGAGGTGGCTAGTCAAGATTCTCCACAGCATTTCTCTTTGACGGCTACCAGAACCAGATGCTCTTCAGATATGGACTCATAGGAACAGCCCCACTGGATCAGGCCAAGGCCCATCTAGTCCATCTTTCTGTATCTCACAGTGGCCCACCAGATGCCTCAGGGAGTGGCACAAGACAACAAGATACATGCATCCTGTTGCATCTCCCTTGCTTAAAACAAAATGCTGCTCTAAGTTTTGGGATAGACTGGCATTTGAGAACCAGTGTCATTAATGGCCCAGTTAAACGTTTATGTGTAGAGAGGGCACAGGCGAGTGCTCTTAATAGGCCCCCTCTTGCTTTGACTCCCGTGACGATGGCCTTCTGGGCTGGGCTCCTCCAGAACTCCACTGCAGGCACCTAGTTGCTGGTGGCAGCCCTGAAGCGGGCTCCCCTCACACTCCCTTTTCTGCAAAAACAACCCTCTCAACAGCCGCCCGTGGCTGCAGCAAAGCCTGGACAGGGAGCTGCAATTTCTCCTGGATGTCACTGTTGCACTTCTGTCTCGAGGGGACCATTCTGCTCTCTCCAGGCCTTCCGGAATAGGGCTGGCCTTGCTTCAAAGGTGGTTAATTAGCAAGATGCTGCCGCCTGCAGAGTTGTCTCTTTCCAAGGCATCCCCCACCACAACTTGGCAAAAATGTCACAGGTGCCTGCACCCACGCAGGTCTTTTCGAGGGCCAGTTCAACTCTCTCTAGCATGCAGGTAGAATATCTACGTTCCCCAAAGGGCGGAAACTGCAGATTGCGTCGGACAACACCAAAACCATCACAGATTTGAAGAGGCCTGGAGGAATGCAAAACCCCACCACCACTTAGACCCACAGCTTCAGCACTCAGCCCCCAGCTCAGTTCTGTCTAGCACTTTTGGGGTCAGAGTCTGGAAATCTAAAACTATCTTTTTTCCTCTCCACAATACTAAGCTTAAAACACCGTTTCAGACCTGTTCTGTAGAACTATTAGTACATGATTTGCCATTAACTCTAAAAGTTTATCTTGAAAATTAAGCAAAATATATTGATGGGAAAGGCAACGGGATGAGACATATTAAACTGCCCAAGTTCACCTACCCAAAGAGCTCTACAGCAGATTTGGCATTTGAGTCAAGGCATTTGAGTCAAGGCCTATTGAGTCAAGGCCTATCACTCGGTATACAGAATTAAAAGCAAATTAAAGAAAGTATTAAAGAAAGTATTAAAGAAATAAATAAAAGGCTGTCTAAGATATAAAATTTTTAATATGATCAATGATTAATATAATGCAGGAGATGTAAAAAATTTAGATGTATTCTCCACACTTGCTTTACAGATTTCAAATCTGTTTTTTGTCTGTTGTTTGCTTAGTAGTTTGTTTGATTTAGCTGTATTAATAAATTTTAAAATAAAAAATAAATGATTAATATTCTGTGTGTGTTGTTTTGTCTTGCAGCTTGTGATGCATTCACAATGCATAACAATGGCCTGATGTGATTAATGTAATTCATTCCAAGTTAAATTTATTGTTTGCCGGCTCATTTTTTTGTGGCAAGTGACAACTATTTGGCTTGCAATCCACAAACTGATTTGCTTGCATTCACTTGAAAACCGAGTTACCTAGGCCACTTTTGGTAGGGATGCAAAAGGCACCCCTAGGCCACTTTTGGTAAGAATGCATCCCTCTGACACTGGCAGATACCAATACTCACATGAGGTTTGGGGTGGAATGTTTCCCTTTGGCAAACATATTGTGGCACAAATATCTAAACGTCCCCCAAAAACGAGGAGGAGGAAGGCAATGATGTATTGCACCCAAGGCCTGTCCTTTGACAAAACGGGACTTCAGCACAACTGGTATGCTTTGCGTTGCTTCTCAGACGCACTGCTTCTCAGGCTGTGGTGTATGGACTGATGCTGGCCTGTGAGCCATTGGCTGCTGGTCTGCAGCGTAGCTCCTCTGGTGCTTCTGACTTTTCAAGAAATTAGAACCACAAAGTCTCCCAAGGTTTGTGACGGACTGGACATCATCAATAAATGACACTCAGCTCTGTTCCACATTTTCACAAGCGCTAACTAGGTCCTCATGCACCCTGCCTGGTGGCAGAAATGGATCAGATGAAGATACCGTAAACAAATTTAGTCAGATGCAGTGGAATTGCTTATGAGTAGGGCTGAGGATCCTAGGAAGAGCTGGATCTCGCTGTCCTAGATGAAGAGTCGCCCTAAACGTTGCCAGTTGAGCACACTGAGGGGATCCAGCTTTGCTGAGTGATGGCAGCCATGGCCCAGAAGCACCTCTCATCAGCTTGGTGTGGGATGTGTGTGAGAACGTGTGTCAGTGTACAGGGATGGGGCTGTGCATGTCTGAAAGAAGGTAAGGGAGGAGAGAGAGGTGTGCAATGGGTATACGCCTTCTAGCTGCTCCTTTCTCATATAATGCATTTTGCTTTGCAACCTGCGGCTGTTGATTCACTTTCTCTTGAAATCCTGGTAGGCTGCAACACACAGTTGTGGCTTACCTTGGTGAGTATGTGCAAGCCTGGGCACAGAGGTGGCAGCCCAAGCTTCAAATCCCTGCTCAGCCACAAAGATTACTGGGAAGCCAAATTGCCCCTCTCAGGCTAGCCCATCCAGTGGTGTCATTCAAATGATTTAGGAACAGGAACTCACTTTTGATTGGCACTTGTCGGGAACCTGGAACCAGCCACGGAGCCCGTTAGGATCCAGAACACCCATTCTGGTCCGTTCCCCCTGAATGACATCACTGCCTTTGCCCCCCTAGGAATCCGGAGTTGCTCCCTTTAACCCTCTGAGTGCTGGCCAACCAAGAAGAAAAGCTCTTTGCAGAGGAATTGGGAGGGGGGAGGAGGGAGAGTGAAGTGGGCGGAGTCAGCCCTAATTTTAACTAGTGGAACTGAGTTCCCCCGCGTTCCCCCTGCATGACATCACTGAGCCCATCTCAAGGTCAAGCTGCCACCCTGAGCTTCGGAGAGGAAGGCCAGGAAGCCAAGAAACGGAAGGAGTCCTTGACTCAGACCAAAAGCTCCAGCAACCCCTAGTGGCTGCATCCCACCCCCCACCGCCAGTGAGTGGGAACAAGAGGGCACAGGGTCAGCCTTGCACCGCCATGTCTCTTCCACCCCTATCACAAGCATATGACTTGCAAGCCTTACTTGTTGCTGTCCCGGTACTGATAGACGTAGCAGCCTTGCGGCATCCCGCTCTCCTTGTCCAAAGTAAATGAAAGTTTCAGCTGCAGAAGGTGGGGAGGGAAGGGGAGAGAAAGAAGGCAAGGAAAAAAAAACATTTAGGCAACGTTCTCAGCTGCGGCAGCAACCCCATGAAAGGCTGATGAGAGACACCCGCCTGACCAAGGCTGACACGCAACCACTGAAGCCTGGAACATTGCGCTGGGTTCCAAACCTCAGGGAAGAGTCACATGCCTGCAAAAAAAAGGACGGGCTTTTTCCACTCCTTTGTTACTGTGAAGTGTTTGTGGTTCCTCCCAAATGGTGTGGGTTGTGATGGCACCCCCACCCCAAACCCACCTCCCACACATCCACCCCTGCACTAGTTGGGTCACTGCCCCCTGGAGGCACAGACCAAGAGAAGGGTTCTCTGTCGGCAGCTGGAGTTCCCACGAACCCTTTCTCCAGAAACCTCCTCCTGCTGCCTGCACTGTTCATGAATGCCCTCCAGCGCATTCGAGAGAGAGCAGGAAACCGCAAAGGGAAAGGTGACAAATTCTTCCTTTGACTCCATAGTATTAAAAGTCGCGGTTAGGGGGACTGCAGTTTGACCCTGCCTCCAGCAGGGGGCTACAGCATGACCTGGAAACACAGAGAGCTGGGGGGGGGGGAGGAGGGAAGAGGTTGATTTGGGAGATGAATTATTTGCTGGAAATCCAAGAAAGGATTAAGGAAGAGTGTGTCAGTTCCTGTGTTATCCAAGGCCAGTTCATCTGAGGGAGAGAATAACTAATTTGGCTGCTTCGCTAGGAGCAGAAACCCAATACGGTTTGAAATAGATTTTTTTTTTAAAGGATTGTAGTGATTTAAATGACATTTTGCCATTCATACAGCACTGAGAACGTTCAAAGGGTCTGATTTGCAATCTTAAGCTGGAAACGGTTGCCAGTGAGGAGGCGGCAGCTGTCCAGGCAAATCCCCTCGTCCCAAAGGAGCACAGGTCGCCCACTGTTTCTTCAGTCCACAGCAATGCCAAGAAAGCAGGGAGTCGATAAGAAGCAGGAATATCCCCAGGGCAAACAAAACTATTCCGCAGACAAAGTGACTGTTGCCAGCAAAGGTGAAAAGAGGGCAGAGGCAAAAGGAGGCCCACGCATTCAGGCAGGCAGAGAGGAGGTCTGTCCTTCGACCCAAGTACAAGGCTTGGTGGGCCCTTACCTGAGCCAGGTATCCACTTGCTATAGCTCTTGTATACAGATCTGTACCACTTCAGACCACAGGTGGAGGCTCTTGTGACAGGATGCTTCATAAAGAAAAATTCCCTGGGCTTAGAAAACCAACACTTCAAGCAGAAGGCTAAGATAGAATACTTCACCTTGATGTACTGTTGTTGTTGTTTTTTAAGTTCAGGGACTTTTTCTGGGGAGCACCCTATTAAATCTGTGTAACTCCTTGCCACAGGAGGTGGTGATGGCATCTGGTCTTGATGCCTTTAAGAGGGGATTGGACGGATTTCTGGAGGAAAGGTCCATCGTGGGCTATAGGCAATGATGGATTGTGCAACCTCCTTACAAAGGTGGTGGGCTACTGGTACCGGGTGCAAGGGAGTGGCAACAGGATGCAAGCATCTTGTTGTCTCGTGCCTCCCTGGGGCACCTGGTGGGCCGCTGTGAGATACAGGAAGCTGGACTAGTTGGGCCTTTGGCCTGATCCAGCAGGGCTCTTCTTATGTTCTTATGTTAAATGAGCCTCCACCTGCAGTCAGAGGTTTACCACTGTCAGTGAGAAGGTTAGAGAGAATTCTTAAGAACTGTCTCTGCAGCCGATAGGAGAAGATGGTGTCCGAGTGCCCAAGAGGAGAAAGCGAGTCTGATCTAACCTCATGAGATGGTGGAAGCATTAATGAAACAGATGCCCTGTGAAGGACTCCTGGAGAACAGAGGTTGTCCTCTCAGCTTTGCAACCAATTTAAAGATGGGACAGTGGAGTTGGCCTTCCTCAATGAAGGAGCCACCCCAAGAGACTGGCTTTGTTTGCAAACATACTGTGGTTTCTGGGCTTGAGAGGAAATTGCTAGCTAACATTAATGGCCTATTAAAAAGGGAAAGACTTTACTGAGTTGGGTTTCCACCAGTAGGTCTGCCATACAACCAGCACGCTGGCTCATTAGATGCTGTGCCAATTCTCATTTCCCTGCAGGACAACAAATGAAAATTGATGCACCACAAGCTCCCTGACCCAAATTAAGACGGCCAAATGCACAGCCCTGACGAAGACTGGATAGAGGATATTGCCACACAGGTGCAGATCAGCAGCTCTGTGCCCAGGCAATTCCCATCATTCCGCAGGCCAAGTGTAAGTAAACCCCCAGAGCCACTGCAGAGGTGAAAAAAATCTGGGCCAGATGAGAGGAAGATCAACCTTCTGCAGTGGGTTGCGACAGAACATCAGTGGCTGGGGCGCAGGGCTGAACTTGTGCACTGGATTGTTCTGTCCATTTGATCTACTGGCTCCAGCTCACATGTGACTTGTTCACCAGCTGCAGCCTGAAGGGATGTCATCCGGGCGTGCCAAGAACCGGAACGCCCGGATGATTGACAGCCCTCGGCTCCAATGGCGGAGGGCCACCACGCCTCCCCAAGCCTCACTGCGCCCGAATCGCTCCATTTTAGAGCGATTCGGGACGCGAGGGAGGGAGGGTGGGCCCAGCAGCAGCTCACCCGTCCTCCGGAGAGGGCCGTACCGCCTGGATGACGCCTCTGATGCTGGGACTCTTTAGCAAGACTCCAGGGGAACACAGGCAGCTCGCACCAGAACTCTAAAGCTGCCTTCGTGATCGGCGAGACCACCTCCGTTCAGATGGTTCTCACCACCCTTCCCAGCCCCCTAGGATCCTGATCTGGTTCTCACCAAGGTGGTCAGCCGATGCCCGGACTGCAGCATTTCAGCTGTCAAAAAGAAGCTCACATGATCAGACGCTTCACCAGACAACAATTTCCCTTATACGTAGACTAGATAATCAAGACATTTGAGCCCAGCTTCCTCCTCAATTTGCTAGTTTTCTACATGAGGGAAACATTGCTGGGTGCTGCCCCAGAAGCTTTTATAGGGGTGGCTGACCTGCTCTGACTTATTACTGAAGGAGGTGCCTGTGGCTGATTTTCCTGCAACTTCCCCTTCGATGGTTTGTTGTTGTTCAGTCGCTAAGTCGTGTCCGACTCTTCGCGACCCCATGGACCACAGCACGCCAGGCCTCCCTGTCCTCCACTAGCTTCCTGAGTTCGCCCAATTTCATATTCATTGCTTCGGTGACACTATCTAACCATCTCATCCTCTGTCGCCCCCTTCTCCTTTTGCCTTCAATCTTTCCCAGCATGAGGGTCTTTTCTAAAGAGTCCTCTCTTCTCATCAGGTGGCCAAAGTATTGGAGCTTCAGCTTCAGCATTTGTCCTTCCAGGGAGCAATCAGGCTTGACCTCCTGGAGAATTGACCGATTGGATCTCTTTGCAGTCCAGGGGACTCTCAAGAGTCTTCTCCAACACCATAATTCAAAAGCATCGATTCTTCGACGCTCTGCCTTTCTTATGGTCCAGCTCTCACAGCCATACATGGCTACTGAGAAAACCATCGCTTTGACTATGCGAACCTTTGTTGGCAGGGTGATGTCTCGGCTTTTGATTAAGCTATCTAGGTTCACCATAGCTTTCTTCCCAAGAAGTAAACGTCTTTTAATTTCATGGCTGCAGTCACCATCTGCGGTGATCTTGGAGCCCAGGAAAATAAAGTCTGTCACTGCTTCCATTTCTTCCCCTTCTATTTGCCAGGAAGTGATGGGAGTGGTTGCCATGATCTTAGTCTTTTTAATGTTGAGCTTCAAACCAATTTTGGCACTTTCCTCTTTCACCCTCATCAAAAGGTTCTTTAGGTCTTCCTCACTTTCTGCCAGTAGAGTGGTATCGTCTGCATATCTGAGGTTGTTGATGTTTCTCCCAGCAATCTTGATTCCAGCTTGTGAGTCATCCAGCCCTGCCTTCCTCATAATGTACTCTGCGTATAAGTTAAATAAGCAGGGTGACAATATACAGCCTTGTCGTACTCCTTTCCCAATTTTAAACCAGTCGGTTGTTCCATGTCCAGTTCTAACTGTTGCTTCCTGACCCGCATAAAGGTTTCTCAGAAGGCAGATCAGGTGGTCTGGAACTCCCATCTCTTCAAGAACTTGCCACAGTTTGTTGTGATCCACACAATCAAAGGCTTTAGCATAGTCAATGAAGCAGAGGTAGATGTTTTTCTGGAACTCTCTTGCTTTCTCCATGATCCAGCGAAGGTTGGCAATTTGATCTCTAGTTCCTCTGCCTCTTCGGAAACCAGCTTGTACATCTGGTAGTTCTCGATTCACATACTGCTGAAGCCGAGCTTGTAGGATTTTGAGCATCACCTTGCTAGCATGTGAAATGAGTGCAATGGTGCGGTAATTCGAGCAATCTTTGGCATTGCCCTTCTTTGGGATTGGAATGTAAACTGATCTTTTCCAGTCTTGTGGCCACTGTTGGGTTTTCCAAATTTGCTGGCATATGGAGAGCAGCACTTGGACAGCATCATCTTTTAAGATTTTGAGTAATTCCGCTGGAATGCTGTCACCTCCACTAGCTTTGTTGTTAGTGAGGCTTTCTAAAGCCCACTTGACTTCACTCTCCAGGATGTCAGGTTCGAGCTCAGTGACTGTACCACTGTGGTTATCAGGAACATTGAGATCGGCCTTATAGAGTTCCTCTGTGTATTCTTGCCACCTCTTCTTAATCTCATCTGCTTCTGTTAGGTCCTTGCCATTTTTGTCCTTTATTGTGCCTACCTTAGCATGAAATTGTCCTTTGACATCTCCAATTTTCTTGAAAAGATCTCTAGTCCTCCCCATTCTGTTGTTTTCCTCTATTTCTTTGCATTGCTCATTTAGAAAGGCCTTCCTATCTCTCCTTGCTGTTCTCTGGAAATCTGCATTCAGTTGGGTATATCTTTTCCTTTCTCCCTTGCTTTTGGCTTCTCTCCTTTCCTCAGCTATTTGTAAAGCCTCGTCAGACAGCCACTTTGCCTTCTTGCATTTCTTCCTCTTTGGGATGGTTTTAGTTGCTGCCTCCTGTACAATGTTACAGACCTCCGTCCAAAGTTCTTCAGGCACTCTGTCTACCAAATCTAAGCCCCTAAATCTATTTGTCACCTCCACTGTATATTCGTAGGGGATCTGATTTAGGTCATACGTGGAGGGCCTAGCGGTTTTCCCTACTTTTTTCAGTTTAAGCCTGAATTTGGCAAGAAGAAGCTGATGATCTGAACCACAGTCAGCTCCAGGTCTTGTTTTGACTGCCTGTATGGAACTTTTCCATCTTTGGCTGCAAAGAATGTAATCAATCTGATTTCGATGTAGACCATCTGGTGAAGTCCATGTGTACAGTCGCCTTTTGTGTTGCTGGAAAAGGGTGTTTGCTATGACTAATGTGTTCTCCTGACAGAACTCTATCAGTCTTTGCCCTGCTTCATTTTGTACTCCAAGACCAAACTTGCCTGTTATTCCTCTTACCTCTTGACTGCCTACTTTAGCATTCCAATCCCCTATGATGAGAAGGACATCTTTTTTGGGTGTCAATTCTAGAAGCTGTTCTAGGTCTTCATAGAAGCAGTCAACTTCTTCCTCATCAGCACCAGTGGTTGGGGCGTAGACTTGGATTACTGTGATGTTGAAAGGTTTGCCTTGGATCCGAATGGAAATCATTCTATCATTTTTGAGGTTATACCCCAGTACTGCTGTTCTCACTTGTTGCAGTTTCACACCACACACTCCAGAACTGGTTGAAACTGGCATTCCGTCTCTCCGTCTTCAAATCAGATAGAGCACCTGCGTGTCCTTGGGGTGCTCAGCTTCCCAGCTTGTTAGTGCAATCTGCTACACAGTAGCTGAACTCCCTTTAGTTAGTGTAACATAAGCAGGCAAAGTTTCTCACGGGAAGCGCTGGCTAGCAAACATCCACTTTCTCATGAGATCATGATGTTCAAAGGGACACCCCATTGGTTAACATGGGGCACAAGGGTCTTCAGGTATCCACCTACCAGATATACTCTAGCTGCACCCTTTGTTCTTGTGTCTGTACCATGTGTGCGCACTGAAACTGAGAATGTAACAACATGCGTTGAAAAGCCGCTTGTGCGCGGCAAGCCTTCGCCGGCTTTCGCTGACCGGCAAACAGAACTTCTTGCTTTCTGACTATCGCTACTGTAACCAATAAAAGACTTTGTTATGGAAATGTAGCGATCTCGTCGTCTCTCCGCTCCGCTCGCGCGAGGCAAGCGCTGAATGGGTCCACAAGCCCCCAACTCTGCTATCAACACTCCAAACAAACAACATCACTCTCTTGTTCACGATGAAGGCTACTCCATTTCTTCTAAGGGATTCCTGCCCACAGTAGCAAATATAATGGTCATCTGAATTAAATTCTCCCATTCCTGTCCACTTTAGTTCACTAACTCCCAGGATGTCGATGTTCAGCCTTGACATCTCACGTTTGACCACATCTAGCTTGCCTTGATTCATAGATCTGACGTTCCAGGTTCCTATGTAGTATTGTTCTTTGCAGCATCGCACTTTCCTTTCACTTCCAGACACATCCACAGCTGAGCTTCCTTTCAGTTTTGGCCCAGCTACTTCACTCTTTCTGGAGCTACTAGTACTCGTGTTCTGCTCTTCCCCAGTAGCATAATGGACACCTTCCGACCTGAGGGTCTCATCTTCCAGTGTCATATCGTTTAGCCTTTTTGTTCTGTAATCCATGGGGTTTTCTTGGCAAGAGTACTGGAGTGGGTTGCCACTTCCTTCTCCAGCGGACCACGTTTAGTCAGAACTCTCTGCTGTGACCTGTCCATCTTGGGTAGCCCTACATGGCATAGCTCACAGCTTCATTGAGCTACTCAAGCCCCTTCGCCACGACAAGGCAGTGATCCATGAAAGGGCCTTCGATGGTAGCCACAGGCTAAATCCATTCCCTCTGGCCACCAGATCTAAGAAGGATATTGCAAAGCTGGAAAGGATGTAGAAGAGGGCAAATCAAATGGTGAGGGGGCTGAAGCAACATCTTGTGGTGGAGATCCCTTAATAATAATAATAATAATAATAATAATAATAATAATAATAATAATTTGCCTATTCCTGATGCAGCAGCCACTGCCTTTTGTCTGAGCATCTTCGCCTTCTCCTGGCCAGGTAAACAAAAACACTTGGATCTGAGCCAGCTTATTGGACTATGAAGTCCACCTGACGTTCAAGAGCGGGAGATTCAGAAACCCAAGTGACCCTCAACGGACCACACTCAAGGGAAAGCAGGCTGAACTTGTTATGCAAAAAGGGGTTAACACACCCTTGCTAATGTTGCACAGACTGGTTGCTGGAAGCAGCTCCTGCATTTAATGTAGAAAAAAGGCAGGGAAGGAGGGGTTCGGACTGAGGTTTATCACATTAGGCATGGTGTGGAGGGGAAAAAAATCTTCCTTTCTCGCAGCACTAGAATCGGGGAACATCCAGCGAAATGACTGATAGGGGTTTGGGAATGAGCAAAAGGAAGTCCAGCTTCACACCGTGCGTGACTAATCTACGGCACAAAGCTCAGATGGCTTTAAAAAGGGACCGAATGCATTCCCGAAGGACGGGCTTCCCGGTGGCTACCAGGCATGATGGCTACACACTGTTGCCTCCCCCCTCAGCAGAGATCTGCACCTGAACACCGGCTGCAGGGGAGCAATGGCCTTCGCCGCCTCCTTGTGGACGTCCCAGAGGCAGCTACTGGGACACTGCGGGACAGAGCATGTTGGGCTACAGCAGAGGGACACCCTTGACCTGATCCAACAGCAGGACCCCCCCCCCCACGAACAGATGCGTAGCGGATAGAAGGGCTTGGCAGCAGAGCACTGCTTTCCATGCAGAGAGCCCTAGCCCTGTTCCCTGGCACCTCCAGCTAGGAGACCGCACAGGTCCTCTGCTGCAGCACCAGATTGGCAGCAACCCTGTCTCAAACTCCTCCCTACCCCCATTATTTGCCGGAATCTGAGTGAGCCTCAACGCAAGTGGGAAGGGTCACCCCCGTGACAAGGACAAAGCCCGCTCGGGCTCCGTAAGCGCGTTCTGCAGAAAAGGACGGCCAGGCCAGGCCCGGTTGGAGCCCGTCACAGCCAGTCATTCCGGGGATAGATGCCTGCCATTATTTTGTTCCGTTAACTTGCCACCAGGTTCAACTTGCAGCAGGAGGGAGAGGCACTGCACAAATCCATCACCCGGCGGCATTCTTCGGCGAAGGACAGCCCGGTGCCGCACCCCTCCCTGATAACAAATCGTCCTTTCCAGCTCATTGGCTCTCAGCACAAAAGGGCCGTTCTTCACACCAGAAAGGGGAATTTACTGGGAACCGGCGTTTGGGAAGGCTGAGAACCGAGTGGCTCCTAACCAAGGAGGGTCACCAATCAATTAAGATGGGGGGTGGGGAAGGGGGCACTTGAATAAAAGCTGCTAAAAAGACTAGAGTTCTGGTGGGTGATGAATGCCTTCAATTCTACGCCAGAAGACAATGCTATGCCAGTCAGGCAGACACTGACAGTGACAAGCAAAAAAGGTGAAGTTAGCCTGCCAATTTAAATCCACAAAAGTTACTAGTCCCCAATTTTTAGAGTGCAATCCTAACCTGGAGTTAGGCAGGCACAGTTAGGCAGTAAAGTTTGGCTGGCACAAAGGACACTGCAAAGCACATTTGGACCACTCTCGGAGACAGGGGGGCCAGCACAAAAACATGCACCATCCTCATTGACTCCGAGAGTGGTCCAAATGCACTTTACAGAGGCCCTTGTGCCAGTCAAACTTTGCTGGCCTAATTCTGCCAGCCTAACTCCAGGTTAGGATGGCACCCTTAATGGCCTATTGCCAGAACACAAGAACAAATTACTTTTCTTCCCATTTACACCTTGCCCACCTGCTTGCTTGAATGGATACACCATTGACAACTAGTAGAACAGCTAATGACAAGTCCAGGTTAGGGTTCAACAGATCAGAGATGGACAACACATGTCCTTACCCAAAGATGCCTTAACCTCAAAAGAGCACCCCCTTTTCTATGCCGCATTCCATGTTCTTGATTTATCACCACCTCCTGGTTTCATGGTCCCAGGCAATGATAGTGGTTGGAATCTCCATTTCACATACAAGCTTATTGTTTAAAAGGTGGGAAGACTCCATCGTGAAACCACCACCGTGGTTGAGGACACAACAGGACCATTAAAGGGTAACCAACCCATTTCAAGAGCCTTCCAGTTCAGCACACAGCTGTTTAGTGCCAATTGACACAAAATGGAACCCACGCACTTCATGCGCACTCCCATGTAAAGGGAATCTGGCAGGGAATGCGCTCAGCCTCATGTCCCCTACCATAGACTCCATGACTAATGAAGGAGCCAGCTCGTTCCCTCTGCAAGCTGTTCAATGTCCAGAAGAACCGGCACTCTCCACGCCCAGCATACCAGGTGACTGCCCGGGTCACCTGATCTTGAATGAAGATGATAATTACGAATAATTCATGTAAGAACTTTTCAACAGAGAACGTTCCCAAAGCAGTTCACACAGCCAACAAATGGGAACACAGTTCCCTGTACGAAAGGGGCTCGCAGCTATACAACACCAGCAAAGTCATTTTGAGATGCTCTGCTGGGATGAAGAGGAACGACTGCTCTGTCCCTGCTCAGGCTCAGAGATGCTCCTCTAAGTTGTCTCCTTGTCCAGGGAGCAGTGGGGCAAATCTGGCCCCCATCAGGGAAGAGAGGTCACTCCAGAGGACTCCTGGTGAGCCACTAATGGCCCAGTGAGAGAATCAGGCTCACCAGTTCAGGAGGGAAGAGCATGAGGGCAGAAAGGAGGGTGGGCACGCCAGCTCCCAAGCAGTTGGGCACTCACGAGTTTGGTCTCCCCACCTGAAAATGCCCATCCGGAAAAGTGAAGATACACCAGAGGTCTCTGTATTGACATCCCATTTCCTGGTGGATGGAAGCAAGGAGTACACCCCTTTCTCTCCCCCCCCCCACGAGCCAAAGGAATTCACCATCTCAGATATAGGATACACAGACCTGCCTTCCAAGAAGAAATTTCAAGGAATACATGGCTTTTTGACCCACTGCCCACGCTCAGTTTTGACCCCAAAACAGCCACAAGAGTCCCAAGGCCCTTACAGGAGACTGTCCAAGCCACAAAACCCAAGCCTTGCTTTAGTCATGTAATCTCCAAAAGTCCTGGCCTGCTGCCCTGTCAAAATACACTCATCTGCTAGCATGCAGGGCCATCAAACCCAGCTTGGTCCTGAGTAGAGCTCTCTGTGCATGACAGCTGCAGGCTCGAGTGGGACTTCCTTGAGCAAAAGCTCCATGTTGTTGTGAGTGTCACATAGTTGGGGGGCATTTAAGCAGGCTCCTCTCCCTAGTCCACTCCTCTAGACTCAATTAAGCCAGAGAAAGTGCTGCAGTCCAGTTACATTCCCCCTGTCGCCGATGTGATAAAGGCAGAAGCTTCCTCTAAGGCAATGTGATAAAGGCAAAAGGACAAGAACATCTGGGAGAATGGAGCTATTTATTTAACTACGGGGCCGAAGTATAACCATGGGCAAGTATAACCATGCAGGAAAAGACAAACTGGATAAAAAGCTTGCATGCCACATACCGTGCATACACTATGGTTCTGTGAGAGGGCAGAAAAAGCTCAGAATCTGGTAACGTACCCCGAACGGAGCTTCCTGACACTCTCAGCTTTTGTTTCTAAATCAGACAACTGCCTGAATGAAAGCACTGCCTGTTGAACTCTCAGAAGCCAGAGACCTGGTGAAGATTCTCAAGTGCTCTCACTCCTCTTAGGCCTGTAATATTCAGGGTAAATTACACAAAACAGCAAAATCTGCAGAATTCTATAAAACCCAATACATTATGCACAATTTATCCAAATTTTAAAGCATGTATTTGGAGCCTAATTGAGCTGCTCCTTGCTCAATCTTTGCTCAGAATTCAGACACAAAATTTTCCTTCCTTCAATGTGCAACGCCTATAAAGGGGTTGCCTCCTCTTTCTGTCCTAGGACAGGGCAGACAGTGTGCCAAAGCGACCAAACACAATTCTGCAACCGGCATTGAGGAAGCTACAGAGATTTCAATATACCTACATGTACAGCGGAGACTGGTTCGTTTTGCAAATGTATTTTGTGGGAGCAGTGCACTGACAGTTGCCCACTCTGCCCCCAACCACTGGAAACCCCACTGAGCCCCCAATGATCTCCACCTGACATTTCGTTCAAGCCTGGCTTCATTGCTACAAGCTTCTAGTGCTTCTAGCGCAGGGGTCAGGGAACTTTTTTACCTTTTACCCCAAAATATATTTAGATACGCCGATGTTACCCCCTTGATTTGATTTTTAATACAGATACTTACTAAAACTACCAGTGAAAGATAGGTGTCCTCACTCTGTCCTAGCTCTCTCAATGGCGCTGCAACTCGTCGACTCTACTGAAGAAGTGGGCGGACTTGGAGGCGGGGCCGGGGCATCATGCAGGGAAGCGTGTTATACACAAGGGCCTGACGCACTGCACTGCGTCAGGTCCTTGTACACCACAGTACTGTAACACACACAGCCGAGCATGCGTATAGAACAGTGATGGCGAACCTTTTGGGCTTGGTGTGTCAGAAATTTGGAACATTCGTAACTCAGCTCTGCTGGTGTGTCAAACCCCCCCCCACACACACACACACAAACACGCTGCAGGGCTTGTTGCCCGAGTTTGAAGAGAGAGACGGAGGCGCAGACAGCGGGTGCGCGGAGGAACAAGTCTTTGCAGGGAATTGCTTAGATTCATATGCATGCCCGGCTGCCGTCCATTACCCCCAGGAATTTCATTTTTACCCCATTTGGGGTAATTTACCCCTGTTCCCTGACCACTTTTCTAGCGGCATATGTGCAGCTCAGAGGAAATCAGCTGACACTGAGAGGGGAGCAGGCAGACAAAAGAGAGGGGAGCAGGCAGAGGGGTTTGGCAGGTGATTCAGCATCCACCTTGCTTGCCGGGGAATGCCAGATTAGCAGGTGGGGAGGGGGGAGGAACAACTGCGTATCACATGAGGCAACCAATAGGCGGACTTTGGACAAGTCAGATGCTTTGTGGAACTTGGGAAGTGTCTGCCTGCGTGGAAGGTGACAAGTCCTGCCTGGATCCAGTCCAACTAGGGGACAGGAACCTAAAGCCTCAATTTGAAAATCTCCACTTCCTTTTCCAGGTTATGACCTGAACATGGATAGCTTTAAGCTGCAAGGAAGGGGTCTTACTGCCTTCTTGCAGGGAGGCAAGGGCATCTCTCTCATTCACTCCCCTTTGCTGATGGGATTCCAGAAGGTACAGGGAAGTGTCTGAGAGCGCAATCCTATATGCCGGCCTAGTAAGGCCGACATAGCAGGGCTGTATCCTAATATAAAGCCCATCAGGAGGCAGCAGCAGGAACGTGCAGGACAAGGGGAGGTTTTCCCCTTGCACCTGCCTAAGCCTGGTTGCCCCTATGGGCCTGCTCGGATCTGCGCCTGCTGTTTTGCAGCCCCGAATCGGGGCCACCCTGGCCAGGGATGGGTGTTAGGATATGGCACTACGGCCGTTCTGCATCACAACTACCGTCTCCGCCCAGTTACGCCCC
Organism: Lerista edwardsae; assembly: GCA_029204185.1. Taxonomy (NCBI): domain Eukaryota; kingdom Metazoa; phylum Chordata; class Lepidosauria; order Squamata; family Scincidae; genus Lerista; species Lerista edwardsae. The sequence goes on along the minus strand of JAJKFI010000150.1, from coordinate 609,858 downwards.
CGGAACGCCCTCATGGAGGCCCTGCACCAACCGAGCGACGTCGACGCTTGACTGGCGCGTGGCTGGCGCTGCCGATGGTTGTGGTGGCGCCCGAGCGCCGGCACTACTGCTCACGCCAGTCCAGTGCCACAGCGTCACAGCACGGATGTGCTTGATGGCACGCTTGCAACAGCATTCGGCTGGTGCAAGGGCTCAGTGCCAGCACAAGGGGAGCATAGGATTACGAAGCCCAATGGGCACAAGAGAACCACCGCAACTGTTGCCTTCCTAGCTTGGTCACAGGCCAACCACTTGTCAATCCTCAACAACAGATGGTCTGTGTGAGGACAATGTTAAGAATAGTTATTTAGCAATTACTCGGCGGTGGCATTGGAATGCCCTCGGCTGGCGGTACTGGGGGACTGCAATGTCCATGCTGAGATTTCCAGCGTTGGTACAGAAGAGGGTCACCGCTGTGACTGCAGAATGTTGTCCAGCTGAGCTTTGCCATGTAGGATGAGGCACTGCAAACTATGTGCAAAGATTATGAGATGGCTCACTGTTACCATTTTGCAAGGCACTTCGTGGAAAAAATAGCTCGCATCTGCCATGATTTGAGCGCCACCTTAATGGCGTCCATTAAGCACCTTAATGTCCCCAAAGCACCGGTTGGTTGTACTGTATGGGATTCTTCGCTGCTTGTACTACCTGAAAAGGTGGGCATTCCCTAGCCCAGCAAGGCTTATAACATCTCTGTTTAAGGGGGCATTGCTTACAGCCTTAAGGAAGGTGGTGGCCTACACCCTCCTGAAAAAGCCCTCCCTGGATCCTACTGGTTAATTACTGGCCACTATTGAACCTCCCTTTTCTGGTCAAGGTAATCGAGCAGGTGGTGGCGTCTCAGCTCTAATGGAACTGGATGAAACGGATTAGCTGGATCCGTTTCGGTTTGGCACTGGGACAGTGATGGTCTTCGTCACATTGGTGTATGACCAGCACCAGGGACAGGACTGGGGATTGTGTCCATGTTGGCCTTGATGGACCTCTCAGCAGCTTTCACCACCACCGACCACGGTGTCCTTCTGGGTCAGTTGACTAAATTGGGGCTGTTTTGCAGTGGTTCTGCTCCCTCCAGGACCCAGAAGGTGGTGCTGGGGATGCCCATTCAGCAGTCTGGTCAGAGTCATGTGGACTGTCATGAGATTAAGAACATAAGAAGAGCTCCACTGGATCAGGCCAATCTAGTCCAACTTCCTGCATCTCACAGTGGCCCACCAGATGCCTCAGGGAGCACACAGGACAACTAGATACATGCATCTTGTTGCCACTCCTCTGCATCTGGTACTCTGAGGTAGCCTACCTCTAAAATAAGGAGGTTGCACTATCCATCATGGCCTGTAGCCTGTGGTGGACTTTTCCTCCAGAAATCTGTCCTTTTAAAGCCCTTTTAAAGGCATCTAGGCCAGACGCCATCCCCACCTCTTGTGGAAAGGAGTTCTAAACAAATCGAGCCCCAATGCTTCATAGGTATCCATAGACACTTGGGCTGCAATTCTATATATATGCATTCCTGAATACAAAGGGACTTACTTCTGAGCGGACCAATTGCTCTGTAAGAATGGTAAGGCACACAGACCAAAGGAGTCATTTCATTTCATTGACCTTGTAAGGCAGTGGTTCCCAAACTGTGGGTTGGGACCCGCCAGTGGGTCAAGAGCCCATTTCAGGTGGGTCACAAAGCCCCTAGAGCAGCCATATTGAAAATATGGGAAGATGGGACGCTGGAAAAGGAGAGGGCTGTGTGGTTGTTTTGCTTGTGTCAAAGTTACAAATAGGCTTTTTTCTTTCTGATTCACTTTGTTACGGGAAAATGGCTGAGAAATAACCCAACTTATTGATAAATTCTCATGAAAGCAGCAGGCGCTTGTATCACAATGACGGCATTTCCGGCCATGACATCACTTCTGGTGGTTCCTGGACAGACTGTCATTCGAAAGAGTGGGTCATCTTGTCCCTCTTACTGTTCAACATCTACGTGAAACCACTGGGAGCGCTGATCTGAGGATTTGGAGTTGGGTGTCGTCAGTGTGCATGCTCTCTCTCTCAGCACTGTCTCTCCCCCCCCCCATCAAATCCTGAGGGGCTGTCAAGGTACTGGAGTGATGCTGGGAGGTGGTTGGGAACTGGATTAATAAGCAGAAATGAAATATGGACAAAGCTGAGGTCCTCCTGGTCTGAGGATCTGTGACTCGGGTGCTGGACCAGCATTCTGAATGAGGCAGCCGTCACTCTGCAGGAACAGGTCCACAGCATGGGTGGTCTCCTGGCCGCTAGGAATTCCTGGATGATCAGGAAGCAGCTGAGGCTGGGGTGTGGGCGGCTTGCCCAGCCTCAGCCACCTCTAACAGAAGTTAGGTGACAGCAAGAAGCAGGGCTTTTTCTGTGTGGCACCGCAGCTCTGGGATCTCCTTATAGCGATGCAAACAAAACAAAACATTTTTTATTTTGATAGTTATTTTGAGAGTGGGTGGGTGGGGGACTTTTATTCTTACCGTTTATGGCTTTTATGACTGTATTGCTGTTGCTGATTTGCTGTTTTATCTGAGTTATGACTCAAGAGTTAACACGGTCATTTTAATTATAATTGATCTATGTTGCTGTGGGGCTGGGTGGAGCTCACCGTTTGGTCCTGCAAGTTGGTTGTTTTTTTAATTTTACTGATTAATTATTTTGACGTTATGGTTATGTATTTTATATTATATTTTATATTGGGTATTCATTATTTTACTGATTTGTATTAGGTACTTTATGTCTGGTCATGAGCTGATTAATGACATCACTGCCTGCTTTATGACATCACTTCCTGCCCTTGGCAGGCATCATGAATGCTATCTGGCCCACCGTATGAAACAAGTTTGACACCCCCCCCCCGAGGGTTCTCCTGTTTCAAGCAGGACACTTATCTGTTGGACTAGACGGCCTTGAAGAAACCCTCCAATGCCATGATCCCATCAAGATTCTTCTTTGCAGAGAGCCACTGCTGGTCTGTGCTGGTCAGCCTAGTGGTCTGATGAGGGAGATTCACACATTCATAACTAGACGAGGAGTTTTTCTTTGTGCTGCTGACTAGTTACTTTTTAAAATTAAAAACATGCCTGCCCCTAACCTGCTTTTCTTTGGACCGTGTCCCTTCAAGTGAAGAATGAATGAGCTTTTCCCCAAGATAAAGCCCTCGATGTCACAGTAACCTTGGGCTGGTGCCCACGATAACCTTCCACGCTTGACAGAAAGATCTCTTTCCCGAAGACTTTCCAAAGTTGACACAACAGAGCACATTCGGGCACGAAGGGAAAAAGAGAACGTGGCTGAGCTACAATAGCACCGAGAGGGAAATGCCTCTTTTAAAAAAGGCAAGTGTGACAGAAGCATGTTGTGTCCACGCATATGTATTGTGTCTCCATCCGTATTTATGGAGAGCTGGTGCAGCACAGCAGCCAAGAGACTGAACCATAAATAAGGGTTTCCCAGGTTCAAAAAACTGCCTCTCCTGTTCACTCTGGCAAGCCCATCCCCTCTCAGCCGCAATCTTCCCCATCTGCAATAAGGGGATAAAAATACTTACCTTAGAGCAGTGGTTTGGAGACTGTGAGCTGTGGTTCTGCGGGAGCCACAGAAACCAGCCAGAAGAACTGTGGAATCCTCACAAAACACCTGCCACCCTATACAATGCACACAGTGATGTCATGCAGGGGGTACGCGGGGGTACACGAGTACCGGTTCCTAGGATTACGGCTGGCCCCGCCCATTCACCCGCCTACTCGTCGACTCCGCCCCCTGCAACATTTGAATTTCCTGCATGTTTGAGTTGCCTGCACGTTCTCAGAGCCAGGCAGGCAGGCAGGCAGGCAGCGAGCGGAGCCTTGCCTTGCCTTGCCACTGAAAAATGAGCTGCCCTGGGGTTTTGGAACTGTTTGGTCACTTTAACGTGATGCCAGGCCTCCTTCACATGTTCTGGGGGTGCTGTGGAATACTGTTGCAACTGTTGGGTCAGTTTAAAATGGTCTGAGGCCTCAAAAAGGGCTTTTTTCATGTCACTTCCTGCCACGACATCACTTCCGGCTTATGATGTCACTTCCAGTGGGCGGGTCCCGACATGTGCCAATCAAAAGTGAGTACCTGTTCCTAAATCATTTAGATGACACCACTGAATGTACAGGACTGAGGCACTAATGGGGAGCTGCGGCCCAGGGCTCAGTAGGTCAGGGGAGCTGCCGATCGAAGAGGTTTGTTGACAACATCCAGAGTGAAGCATGAGAAGTTATTCTCACACACGTAAATACACACAGAACTGTGCAATTAAGAAGCTAAATATAACAACAATACCATATACAGGCAGGAAGCTGCCTTATACCAAGTCCGCTCATTGGTCAGTCCAGCTCAGGGCTGTGTCCATTGGCTGGGAAGGAGAGGGTCTCTCCAGCATCACAGCCATGGGTCTTTACCGAGCCCTGCCTGGAGATGCCAAGAGTGGACCTGGGCCCTTCCTTTGGCATGCAGAGTAGGCGCCCTGTCACTCAGCCAGAGTCCTTCCCTGCAAAAGAGGACACACCGCCAGGCTCCTGGGTCAAAACCTCCGGCGGCCTGTCCAGTGCCGAGCTGGATCTTGGTCTTATTCAGGAAGAAGTGGGGCAAGTGCAAAGCCACGTTTGAGGGTAGAACAACAGGGGAAGCGAATGCTGGGAGCCCACGACCGTCCCACCAAGGCTCAGCGTTCGATACTGAATTCGATACCACCAAGGCACAGAATTCAGCCTCTTGAGACCCTTTAAAGCTTCCGTTGCTTTAAAATGCAGATTTCTTGTGACTGTGAACTGAGGTTTAACTGCTCAACGGGCTTCACAGGCATAAGCAGGGTGGGCTCGGTGGGAAGAGCTGTGCAGGATTTTAGCTGGAGGGGGCCTGGGGGCCCAGGACTGCTCTTGGTCTCGCCCAAGACAGAGAGAAGAAACCGGCCTCATTTGCCTACCAATATTCCATTTGCATAATTAATATGGGTTCCAGAAGTCGGCCCTCCACTGCACAGAATCTGGGCTCCCCCAGGGCCGATTTTTGACTTGCTTAAGCAGAGTACAAAGAGCCCTATTTAAACGCTTCTCTTTGACTGTGCTACTTAACTGGATATTCGACATGCCATTTTTTTTCCTGCTCAGCGGCTGTGGTCACGGTTCGCAGGCAGGGCTGCATTTTTTTTTTGCCAGCTTTTCTCTTTCTCTCTCTCTCTCTCTAAAGGTCTCCAATATAAATGATGCTTTTAAAAAGTCACTTTCAAATCGAGGAACTTTTACGTCACTCTTCCTTCCACCTACACAACCCTCAGCCACAACAAAGGAGAGTGGTGGGAAGTTCGGATGGAAAACCGGCAGCCGCAGGCAGAGCCTCAGCCAAGAGCAAGGAGATTTATTCGGCCGTCCAGCACAGGGCAGCGGCTGGGGTTCAAAAGCAGGCAAAAGACCTGGGCGCAAACTCCAGCTGAAGCGTACCCAAGTGGTCGTCACGCCAAAAAGATGCCCTGCAGCAGCCAGGAGATGCTGCACCCCTGGATGATGCTCAGGCAGGGGAGCCCTGGGGCGCTCCCCTCAGTGGCTTGGGGCCTCGCTGTGCCTTGTCGAGATTCTGCTCTCTCAAGCCGGAGATGGGCAGCTCCAGCCCCTGCACAGCCTCCCACTCACTGGGCTGCACTGAGGCAAGGCACTGCCGCCCCCCCGCCTCTGCCCCCCCCCAGCTATTGAGTGGAATATTACTGGCCAATCTCTCAGGGTTGTCAGGAGAAGAGCAAGCCAATGACTGCCCATCACAGCACGCGGCATCCAGTGGAACGACTGCTCTGTAACCCCCCAAACCCTTGTGGGATGGAAGAAGCTGAAGTCAACCAAGGAGTTGCGCCAGGCATTAGATGACCAGATGATTCACGGAGGTGAACTCTAAAAATAAGCTTCCCTGGAAATAAAACGACTCTCGACGGAGGCTCCGCGTCCGAGCTCCGCTCTCTCTCCCCAAGAGGCCCAGGCCCTTCTATCGGCAGGCAGTGGACATTGGGGACTTGGCAGCCCACGGCCTGCCTCCAATCTGGCCGCGTTCCTTTTCAGAAGTCGGTCTGAAGGAGCAGAAACGAAGACCACATTTAATGGACACTTAAGCCCTCAAAACCAGCTACTTATCCAACAACAAAAAAAAATATTTCGGAGTTGATGAACAGCTTTCGCAGCAAATTTTCCATCCACTGGTTTTTTTTTGTTTTTTTTTTTAAGTCTTCAAGCCCAATCCCTGCTCTTGCCCTGGAAACAGCACTCAAGACAAACACTGCAGGGCGAGGAGAAGCAACAAGGTGATTCTGCGTTTATGATGGGGTGGGGGAAGCAATGCCTCTCCTTAACAAGCCCTTCTTGTTTGGGCAGACCCCTTTATCTTTCCTCAAAGCAGGCAGAAGAAAGACCGTGGGGCTGACAGGCTACACATGGGGCTGGTGCTCTCTGGGGCGAGCAGCGAGGACTGACGAATCTGGTGACTCAATTAGGGGATGCCTGACTACATTCCAATGTGGATCGTCACTCAAGCAGTGGACAAAACCTGTGGCAACAATGCAAAGCCCAGCCAAAGAGGTCACCTCTAACCGGATTAGCCATGGGCGCTCAAGAGGCCTGCCGAAAGGCCAACATGGGAAAACGTCCATTATTCAGGGGAGAGAGAAGGCCCTTTGAGCTTTTGACGCACTGCAAATCTAGCACAGATGCCCACTCGACATTAAGTGACGTGCCCAAGACCATTAAGACACAGGACGGGAGAAAGGCGGCCACGCGGGGGGTCCCCATTTACAGTGTGGTATTGTTCCCGCCTTTCCGTGGTATCAGCAGGGGGAGTCCCCAGGGGGTCTCCGCCCGACAGCCAGGGCACCCCACGAGTCCTCCTCCCCACCTCCACTTGCTGGCTCCTCCGGCAGGCCCTCCCCGAACAGCGTTTCTGCTTTTGAAGTCTCAGAAAGCCGTCTCATCGATCACTGACACGACGTTTTCTAAAGGGCCAGAGTCAATTCACGCTGCAGCAGTGGGAAAGGCTGTGGCTCCACGGCGGGAGGGGGGGTGGGAGGCGAGGGGCGGGGGAGGCAGAAGACTGCCTGGCAAAGCTCTCGGCCAGCAGGTGCCAGGCCTGGGCAGCTCGTCGAAGGGAGGAAGGCAGCTCTGGCTTGGGGTGGTGCGCATGCCCTTCAAGGCTCAGGGCCCAGCGATGACGTCCGATGATACTGCTGGGCACCCACAAACGATGCTGCGTGGCAACATGGACCCCGCAGGGGAATACTGGCGATGCAGTACTTCCCTGGACCTCTCTTGGGCAGCCTTGCTTCGCGTGGGGGCTCCCTCTCAGGCCTGTTCCTTGCCCTGGGTCTGGAGGAGCTCAGGGAAGATGCATTTCTCATGGCAACTATTCACGCTGGCTAAATGCTCCCCCAGGGTCAGAGGTGCCAGGCCTCTGCATGCTGGTTGTCGGGGATTTGCCTACATGTCCCGTTTTGGGGTTTCCTAGAGGTCTTGGGGGAAGGGGTCGTCGGAAAGAGGATGCTGGGGAAAGTGGCCCCTCATTCTAAGCCAGTAAGGCTCATTTGCCAGCATGCATGCCCCAATAACCTCTTGTTTGGCTCACTGCAATGGCTTCTGCAGGGTTGCATTCTGGTTACATAATTAAGTGGGGCTGAGGCCTATAGCAGCCAGACAAAATCTGTGCTTGCCACAACCCGTCCTCCTGGACTTGGGGGAGGAGCAGGGTCTCGCCTCCAACGTTGGGCTGCATTTCAAGGACACTCGGGGTGCCTTCAAGGCACAGCGGCATGTCAGTGTCAAAGACGACAACTGGCTCTTCGTCCCAGCTCCAGTCTTTGGAGGAAGGCGGAGGCTCTTCAAAGCCTTTGAGTGCTTCAAAGCCCAGCATGATGCGCTCCTAGCGTGCTGCAAGGAATCAGTGAAACGGTGAGCACCTCTGGTGAACCCAGAGCATTTGCCCACAAATGAAGCTGCCCAGTGAGGCTCTGCAGGAATCAGTGCTGTGGACTCGCCACTGTTCAGGCAGCCTCTGTGGGTTGCGCGTCTGGTTCGACTGCAGCTCAACTGCTCTCTATGCAGAGGCACAGCAGAACGTCTCGCCGGTGGAGGAGACAGCCTGCAGCTCTGCGCCTGGGTCCCTGCACTCAGCTAAGCAGGAAAGAATCTACGGAAACCCATGAAGGCAGACTGGGGTTGGGGGACTCTTCACCTACAGCAGAATGATGCGGTGGGTGGACTGCGCCACTGCAGGCTGTAGTGTTACCGGTGCATTTTTAAAAATTTTGTATTACCTTCCTCATTCATGTAATTACGAACGATGTACGGCTGATCCTTCTGGTCAGGTGCTCCAAACGCTTGACCTCTGTTCCCATGAGGCCAACTCATGCAAGTCATATACTCCGGAGAAGGAGATAAGACTGCAAACCACTGATGTCCTGATGTCAGACGGTTCCTAGTTGCCCTGCAACCTTTGTCCTGTTTGCCTGACTGACTGACTGTACAGGGACAGAAAATGCACACGCTAATCAGTTTGGGGGTCAAGGAACGTGTGCCAAGATGTTAAGGCCCTCCCACTGGCCATGCCCTGACTAGCCCATACACCCCCACCCCCATCCTTTCATAAATATTGGCAGCATGCCCAAGTGACTGTGATCCGAAGGTGAGACAAAGACCAACCCCATGCCTTCGCACTACTTTTGGGGCTTCCCCAGTGCTGCAGGGAAGCTGGCGTACCAAGGCTTGCGACAGGCTGTCTCCATGAAAAGGGGCTCTGTCTGTCCCCTCTGTCTCTTCCCTCCTGCCTGTTTTCAGCCTAGGGCCTGGATCAAAAGAGTCAAACGACTTCCTTAATTCCACCCCTGAATGTTGTCCTTTTTCTGACTCTCTTGGGGCACAAAACACCCATTGCAATCATTCATCTACCACAAGAGAGGTAAATTCTCGCTTCTGTTAGGGTTGACTGATGTTTCCTGATGCATTTGTATTGAATTATTAGTGAAAGGGAATCTTCAGCATCCATCAGTTTGGATGCCTGTTCTTTTACAATAAACCTTTACTCTTTTTGACTGGAAGCGCCCTTTTCTCCCAGCTCCTTCTTGAAAAGGAGGCGTCCCTTGCTTATTCTGCATAGCACTGGTCTAAAATTCCTCTACCAACAGGAGCTGTTTCACTGTGTGCCTGAGCTACAGTGCTTGCCCTTGTATGAGACAGGGCTAACCATCCTTTGTTCTTTTCAAAGGAATCTTTTATTAACTCTCCCCACACAGCTCCTTTGATAGATGTAGGTTCTAAGTGAGGGACGAGATTTTCCAATGCTGATTTGAGAATAAATAACGGGCAGTGCAATCCTAAACCCCCCATAGTGCCGGTGCTGTGCTCTTGTGCCGGCCAGACGCTGTCGCGAACGTGCTGTAAAGCGTATCCGCATCGGCGCCAAGGCACTCGGCCGGGGCTTGTGGCACCGCCAACACTCGGGTGCCACGTCAGCACCGGCCGTGCACCAGGTGAGCGTCAGTGCCGCTCAGTCAGCGAAGGGCCTCCGCGAGGGCATTCCAGAGGCATTCTAGGGGTGTTACTAGGCGGCACAGTGGGTGGAGACCGTGGTTATGACGCAGTTGTGATGCAGGACGGCCGTTGTGCCAAATCCTAAACCCCGTCCCCGGCAGCCTCGATTTGGCCCGTGCCTGTCCACGTTCCTCTGTGCCTGCAAAACAGCAGGCGCAGATCCGAGCAGGCCCATGGGGTGACTGGGCCTTATGTGGGTGTAAGGGAGAAATCTCCCCTTGGCCTGCACTTTGCTGCTGCTGCTGCTGCCTCCTAATGGGCCTTAGGATATTGCCCTGCACAGTATAGGATTGCGCCCAAAGTGTCTGCAAGGAGGAGGAATGTTCTGGTCAAGTTCATTCCTTGCTACGCTAGTTTTTTACTTGCATGGAGGTAGGAGTGCGTGTGTGTGTTGTGTTGTAAGTAAAGTATTCGGGCATGCAGGAACCTCTCCCCCCCCCCCCAGCCTGCTGTCTGTTCTACCATCTCAGAACACTACCATCTTGTTCTGTTGCATGAGGGAGGCCAAATTCACACTCTTCTTCACTCGAAGTATCTTTCAGAAGCATGGCTGAATTTTAATTCAGGTGGAGAAAGTGTGGAAAACGTTTTAAGAAGTGGGGAGAAATAGAAATCCATAATGTTGTAGAATTGATCTCGACTCTTTTCCAAGCTTCACTCACAACAGAGAAAACAGACCTTCTGCTAAAAGGACACAGACTAGACACACATCCCTTTAGACCAGGCTAAAAAGGCATGAAATAAATGAGGGGACGAGCAACAGCCCTTGTTTGCAACACTGCTGGACTGGAAGAAGCCACACAATACAGCAGGTGCCCTGCGTGCACACCTAGCTAGTGATGAGAGGAACAAAGCAGCAGTACTGCCAGCCAGTCGCTAGGGGGTGCCTTGTGCCCCAAGATGCGTTTCAGACACACACAAGATGGTGATGCACTTTAGTTCCTGGAAGTAAACCCTCTGGTACTTACTGCGGGGGCACGAACCTGCCAGTTATTTCCTCCAGTGGTAACTCAGACAACACAACATACACATATGCCTCATGTGACGAAACTAAAGGTAACTGTGTGAGTTGTTCAGCGATAGCGCAGGAATCCCTGAACTTTGCACTAGTACGTTGCACAGGTTTCCAAAAGGCCTTGTCATTACAAACAGCAAAGTAGGAGTTCAGCCTACTGCAGGGCTGTACCACTGAAGACTGAAGGTGGGGGGGGGCCTTTCACACATGGTAGAGCACTGCTTCTCGCAATGTGGAGTGCTCCTCCTTGCAGAGAAACAAGCATGCCAGGAGAAGTGAGGCAAACCCCTTTCCCCAGCACGACAGGTTGTTATGCGCAAGGAGTTCCAGGCAGAACATTCAAATGGAGCCGGCCCCCATACCCACTCGGGGGCTTGGCTCCCTCCATTGCCTCCTTACCCTCGGGTCCAGTGTGCTTTTCCCCAGAGGAGCAAGTGACAGCTATTCATGTGCATCAGCAGCACAGAGGCTGGGAGGAGCTGCTTACATGGGGAGCTGCGGCACGTGCTGTACCGACCACGCTGCCCCCCCCCCCGCCCCGGCTGTGCTACTGACCTATTTAGGGGGATGCAAAGAGACGCACTCAGATAAACCAGGGTGGTTGTTGTTGGGGGGGGGGGGGAAGAAGCCAAATCCATTTTCTGCCCCCACAGCCCTTGCCATTCAGAGCTGAACGTGCTCCTTGCTGCTGATCCTCCCCCCAAATTCTGTCTCTGAAGCAGACACTATGCTCAGTGCAGCACCTGCTAAGGCGTTTCAGTTTGCTACCCCCTGCTCTGCCAGGCAAGAGGTCCCAGACTAAAAGGCCAAGCCCCGGCCTTCGCAGGCACAGCGTCTGCTTCAGAGCATCGCCCACCACCAGCTAACTACCCTCCGCTGCTCTCCAGTTCAGGGATTCTGTCTGCTGCCCTCCTGCTGTCCCCAAGGCCGAGGTGCTGGGTAGAGGCTCAGCCCAAGGCCTTCTGAGCCCTGGAGGAGGTTTGGTTTGTGAAGTATAGTAAGGGCAACCCTTGCCCTCAAGAATGATAGAACACTTGGCACAGGACTTCAAAAATCGTCTAATAGCACAATCCTGTATGTGTTCACCTGGATGGAAGTCTCATTTTGTCCAACGGACCTTATTTCCAGGTAAGTGTGCTTAGGGTTACAGCCTTACTATGTTCACTGTCACAAACAAGGTCAATCTTGCTGCTGATTGTCTTGTTGATGGGAGAACGGGCACAGCTTGATCGGTCTCATGGCCAAACGATCCAAGGTAAGACATGAACCCAAGGCTTCTCAGGTGTCATAACACATCCAGGTATGTGTAGCTGCATTTGCTGACCATCATTCCCTTATTTCCCATGCTTCTCCCCGCCTGTTCTTATTCCAGTGTCAAACTCTAGAGTGTATTTTCCCTGGGGCAGAGTCTTCTCATTCTTTCAGTTGCGCTGATGACACTGTATAATTTCACTCTCATAATCCAACATTGGAGTACTGGGGACTGAAATCCATGCTACCATTAAAACAGGATTTTGGGGGGTGCACCAGTAGAAGCGTTTTTCCTTTTTCCTACGTCGCATGCCTTGTTACAATGCAATGAACTTTCACCCAGCTGTTTCTGGCAGGTGAAACAATGCAGCCTTTGACACGAGCGCGTCCTGGGGCCACCTCCAGCGGCCTTGTTCACATCACTCAACAAGCAGTGACTCAAAGCAACAAAGCGAAAGAACAGCTTGGCCACGTAGCTGGCTGGAATGTCTCCGTGGCAGAAAATGACACGGGCCCAGCCCAGAGCCGTGCGACAAAGGGAAGCCGAAACAACCGGAGGTTGCCAACCGATGGCCCTGCACCACTCAGCGCAGGAAAGACTCACAGCCAAGCAGAGGGCAAAGGGCAACCTGAAGTCTAGTTGCCAATCCTTCTGCGCAAAGGGGTTCATGCCTCACCCTGCCGTTCTCCTCGCGGCAAACATCCCAGACAACTTGCCTGAGGAGAGGCAGAGTCCTGCTGCCACAAGATAAACTCCTGATTCAGCCTAACCTCTGCCTGATTCAGCTTCCAAGGTTGTAACTATGAGTGAAAACACAACAGCCGGCACTAGAAATAGCAGCCTTGCATCCTACACACACTCTCTCTCTCTCTCTCTCTCATTCTGCAATATAATGTTTACCTCATCTTATTTTGTGCTATGATGTCCCCATGTCAATGCAAGCACACAACACCGTGTATTTTGGGCAAGAGACAAGGAATAGGCATGCAGCCCAACAACAGGATCCCAAATGGATGAAAGATGATGGAAACAGACTATGGGTGCAATCCTAACCTGGAGTTAGGCCGACACAGTTAGGCCAGCAAAGTTTGGCTGGCACAAGGCTAAACCATAAAGTATATTTGGACCACTCTCGGAGTCAGGGAGGATGGCGCACCTCTGTGTGTCTCTGACTCCCAAGAGTGGTCCAAAAGTACTTTACGGTGTGCTGGCCCAACTTTGCTGGCCTAACTGTGCCGGTTTAACTCCAGGTTAGGATTGGGCCCTGAGTTGCCTAAAGGGAACTGGTTTCGGAGGCTGCCTTGAGGAGCCTTCTGAAGGACAGAGATCTACCCATGGAATATCCTGTATGTAGCTCTGGCCTGACATTTCCTTCTTCCATACCCTTCTCCATGGTATAGTTTAAACCCAGGTGTTACCAGGGGAGCTGCCTGGGGAATTATTTAATACTTGTCTCCCTGGAGTACGACACCGGAGGGGGGGATGTCTTGTCCTTTCCGAGGAGAAAGTGCTGAAAGTACGATGAAACAGCTCCTTGAGAGGGAAGAGGTTAGCGCTATGCAGAGAGAGGCACCATCCCCGTTGAAAGAAGTGTTGAGAGCTGCAAGGAAATGAGGTTGCAAGGTTGGGAAAGACCTCGGAAGAGCTGCTGTCAGCCTGCGGAACGCGTGAATCTGCCTTCTGTGAAGCCAGGACAAGCCCCCAGAGGACAGGGATCTCTATGCTGACAGCCCCTTTGCTGCTGTCCAGGGTTTCAGGCAGGGGTCTTTCTCAGTCCCATATGGAGATGCTGAGGACTGAGCCAGGGTCCTTCTGTGTGCAAAAGAGGTGCTCCACCTCTGAACTACAGCCCCAGTTAGATCAGACAATGGTGGGCTGGGCTGACTCACTGACACACACACACCCCTCGCAACACCAGGCAGCTTCAGCCATACTTTGTATGAGCTGGAGAGGGAAGGGCAGGACTGAGCCAGGGTTGCACATTCGGTCGGTCTTGGAACTGGCTCATTGGATTTTCACTGCATTTTCCCACTGTTTTCCCACTGAGACGGTGCAAGCGATCCTTTCAGACCTCGTATGGGCATACACGCAAAGAATGATTACTCACTGCGTGTCAAAGGGAAAGCAAAACGACCGGCTGGTTGCGTAGAAAACCCTGTTTCTTCAACCCACTGGTCCCCAACCTTCCCAGCTTTCTTAATGTGCCAACAAACAAACAAACCCGCTGCTCAAGCAGAACTTTAACAGTGAGTGAAAGTGCTAATTTACCAACTAGATTAGGAGAGGCGATGGCCTGGAACGCCACCTTGCCTCGCCGCCTCGTTTTAATGAGACGTGCAGAGGGAGCCCCGGTCCCTGCTCAGTTTCCTCCCACAACTCATTTCGGAACTGCTTGCTGGCCTCTCATGCCCAGCAGGACGCTGCACGGTGGTTTCTGGGCACGGAGAGCTTGGTAGCTCCTTTCCGGGTGTGGCGAGCCCGAGTGGACTGAGCTTCCCAGAATCTCCAGTGCATGTTTACCTTTCGGTCACACTCAAGTGGCAAAAGGAAAGCCCGGGGGCCCAAGCTCACTCCTCCAGCGCAAGAGCCGGCAGGCCCTCCCCGGTCTCCGAGGAGAGCACGCCAGGCCTGAGAACTCCCAGGCATGCTTCTGCAGCCATTGTTCCCCCTCCCCCTCCATAGGAGCCCTTTATCAGCTTTATAGCTATCCAGAAAAGTCCGCTGATGGGCTCTCAGTGCAGAAGAAAGGGCTCTTCAAGGCATCAGTCTTTTTCAGACAGGTTGGCTGCAAGCGCCTTTCAGCAGCTTCAGGGCCATAACCAATGAAACACAAGGGGCCCAGCGAGTCAACCAGGATGAGTGCCAGAACCCTGGGAAGCACAACCGGAGGAGGCAGAAGCAGCCGACTCCTCCTGCAGGCACCTCGGAAGGGATGCTCCAGCCCGAGGAAGTCTGTCCGGTTTTGGCCCTAAAGACATATTTATTCCAGATGACTTTTAACTGGCATTAGTTGTAATTGCTGCTGCTTTGCAGTTCTAACTAGAGCTGCTGAAATTTAGGCTGCTGGTTTTTACCTTTGTTCCGGTTTCTGTTAATTTTGGAAGTTCTTCTTTTTCTTTTTACTGTGTAAAAAGATGCTTTGTGTAAAAAAAAAAAAAGCCTTTTTTAAAAGCTGGGATTCAAGCAATCCATAAACGAACATGAAGTTGCCTTGCAGTGAGTGAGACTGTGACGCATCCATCAAGGACAGCAGCTCTCCCAGGTCTCCGGTAAGAGCATCTTCCCATCCCCTCCTACCCACCCTTTTAACTGGGGATGCTTCCAGGGACCAAACCTGGTACCAGGATTCTGCAGGCAAGCAACTGCCTCGGTACTGACCTAACACTGAGCCTGCAGGTGACCCATCGCCAGGTGCACAGGGGTCCCACACAACCGGTTCCTTGAGTTTCTTTGCAACATCAGAAGTAGACCTCTCACCCCACACTTGTCCATGCCTCTGAGGCGTACTCAGTCCTGCTGCCCCACCTAGTCATGGGGAGTCCTTTTGCATGTCGTAAGGAAGCACCACCAGTCAACTAAAGGTGTGGGGAATTTGAACATCTGGCTGATGGTGCTTTCTGAAAAGCCTGGTGCAACCTAAGGCACTAAGGATCAGCCCTGTCCATCAGGGAAGACAATTTCTTCTCTTGTAGCGTCAGAACCCCGGCAGCGCCCCACATGCTCACGGGGTGCCACCTACCAGAGTCAAGGCAAGAAGGTCCACCTGCATGGAGCACCTCTTGGGACCACAGCGGAGAACTGAGAGTTATCACAGAAAGCGAGCTCAGGGGCCTACAGAAGCAAGAATTCAAGCAATCTTGAATTCTCACAGATTTGTAGGGCTCACGACTTCACCAGATCCAGCACTACCTCCATTTCTCAGAACAACAGCTGAGGTCTGCTCCGGTGCTGGGGGAGTGGGGCCAGACGGGGGAGTGAGGCCAGACGGGCAGGGAAAGACGAGCTGCGAAGCAAAGAGCAAAAGGCAAAGCACTCGGATCTGGAAGGACCAGAGCGCCAGTCAGAGTATTTACTCCCGAGAATGCATGCTCACAAAATCCTTGAATGGCACAAGCTTTGATCAATACAAGCGCACAGTTTAGTGGCCGAGTCATCAACAGGCTGGCAAAGCATCATAGCACTGGAAGGAAACTGGCAAGAGGATGTGTATTAACAATGTCCTTAAAACCAACCAACGAATTGATCTGGAAGGCACTGAAAAAGCTAGGGATGCATCCGCTGGTCACAGCACAAATTAGGCTCCTTCACTCTGGCTCAGACACTGACTCCGGATAAAACTAATGCGTTTGATCTCCTGGCAGCTGCCTTTCAAGTTCCCCGCTGCCTTGCCCCTCCTGACCTCTCTGCTTCCACATCCCAATCACTCCTGCCCACTGTCTTTGCTCCTTCAGCTCCACCACCTTCCGCCTCCCTCAACCCCTTTGCCTCCTATTCCTGAAACTGCCCCCCTGGTCACTTAAAGGATGCCCCCATCCTGGCTTCCTGTACAAACTGATGGCATGACACAAATGAATGGCTTCATCCCTCCATGCTGCAATCATTTTTGCACAAACAAGGAGATGATACAGGAAAGCACCGAAGATCTGAGTGTGCCAGGCGGAGAAGAGGTTCACAACAAATGGAAAGAAAAAAGAGGCACAATGGTTTGCCCCAATAAGATGGTCATCCACACACGCCCGAAGAAGTTCATGTCAACGGACTGCGGTAGTCTGCTCTGCTTGCCAATTTGCTTGCCAGCTCTTTCCTTTGGAGCCAGTTTGGTATTTCACAGGCACAGCAGGCTGCGGTTTGGAGACTGCTCTCTCGACTGCTGCTCTCAACCCATCTCCCTCCATCTGCGCAGCAAGACCTGTTGCTGGTCCTTTCCCTGGCGATTCTGAGCAGCAGTTTCCCTGCCCCAAGCCATCCTCTGCACTTCCTCCCTCCTCCACAGAGCTCTCCCAGCCACGATCCCCTGGCCGCAGTCTGCTCTGCCCTTCGCCATGCTTCCAGCAACAGCAGCACTGACAGAGTAGAAGAACAGAGGCAAGGTTCAGCTGCGCAGGTTGCCCGATGCCCCCCTTTTAAGAGAAGCAAACAAGTGGTCCTGTGCATTGCACAGATGAACTGGCTCAGCAAACAGTGAGGCATTCTCTAGTAGCACAGTGCTTGCTACAATACAGCCCCCGCCCCCGCAATTTATCTGAAATACTACCAAGAAGTCAACCGAAATAGGAAAAAAACCTGGAAGGAGGAACGTGCAAGACCTGCAGCCGCTGTAATTGCATAAGCTGCAAGTTTAAAGTGCCGAGGACAACAACATCACAATTGTATTTTGCTTTGGTTTGGTCTTCCCCTGCGGCACACAGAGGTCCAGGCCGCGTGTAATGAAACACGCCAAGATCCTCAGTTCTGACCTACAAGCAATAGGCTTATGCAGTATGGCCACAGCTCTTTATGCCCTTATTCTTCACTTCCTATGGGAAGTTATCTCTGCAAAATGCAGGCGTAAAAATAACTTCTTGCACGTAAAAATAACCAACATTTTAGGTTTACACAGGACCAAAGTGCTTGATATACAGTATATATTCTTGTAATCCTGACAACCACCCAGTGAAGCATATTGGTTCTATTCAGCGGCGTCATGCAGCCGGAATGCTGGGCGGGAGGAACGGGTGAGCGGCAGCCTGCCCGTTGCATACCGCTTCGTTTGGTGGGGGCGGGGAAGACGGCGAAACGAAGCGGTACGCGACGGGCGGGCTGCCGCTCACCCGTTCTTCCTGCCCAGCGTTCCGGCTGCATGACGCCGCTGGTTCTATTATTCTCAGACTGCAGATGGAGACGGCTAAGGCTGAGAGGGGTTTCTTGGTCTGAAGGGCCACCTTCTTTTCCCTGCTTGGCACAGTCCATCATAGCATTTCGCTCAGCACTCACACGACTGCCCTGACCACCACCACGAACGTGTGCCCATCCTGCTTTCTCTAGTGAGCTCAGGCTGGACGCTTCTCCCAAGGTACCCCTCAAAGCGAGGCTGACCTGGTCCAGGCGGAGGGCACCATCCATGAAGCGCTGCTTGCGCAGTTGCTTGGCAATGTGATGGAGGCTGAGGACGGCCCGGCGAACGTCGTCCACTGAGTGCCGAGGAGAGATGGGGGGCAGCTCTGCGGCCGAAAACGCCTTCTCGGGGTTCTCGATCATGCTTTGGGCATGGTCATAGCTGAGTTTTGCGCAGGAACAGATCACGGTCCGCCCAAACCATTCATCAAGAATCTGCAATGTCAAGATGACAAAGTAGGAAAGTTAATCAGGGTCAAGGCCTCTTAATGGGCAAGAGAAGTTTCCGAGACAGATTGTGTCCATCCTGATATGCACAGAATATCAACCGTAAAGTTCTCGACTTGTGCGCTAATCCTTGCTACAAACTCCGTTCTTGATCAGTGCCTGGCATGTCTCTTCAGGGGCCTCCAAACTTTTCGGCATGAGGGTCACGTCATAAATGGTGACCCTGGTATCCATGGGTGGCTCTGGAACAGAACCCCAGCTCTGTATTTATCCCCCCTCAGCAGGATGCTGTGGGCCAGCCCCACCACCTGCCAAGGGCTGGATAAAAATCTTCCAGAGGGCTGATTTGGCCCTCAGGCCGTTGTTTGGAGACCCCTGTTTTAGACTGTGGACCTTCTGGACATGCAACAGGTCACTGATACTATATTAGTTGCTTTTTCTTGAACACAGTTCTCAAAATGTCTTAAAGCTGTGCCCCAAATCTCTCTCTCTCTCTCTCTCTCCCCCCACCCCCCACTCGTATTCAGAAGCAGATGGTCTCTTGGCCAGGAGGCTTCATTAGGTGCTGTCACTGGAAGTGACTGAAAAACTGCTCCCCCTCCCTGAATCTGCCACCTACGGACTGAGTCCTACCCAACGTCCCAGCACTGGTGCAGCCATGCGAGTTGGGTGTGCATTCTGCAGTGGGGTGCAGTGATAGAACCTTCCACAAGGGAAAGTGTGCTCCCCGTGGGGCTGCATTGTGGTGGCATCGGTGCAGGAGAGTTGGACAGGATTGGGCCCATAGGCAGTGGCAATATTATCTGTATGCCAATGAGCACACTGACCACAGCTTGTCTTAATTCAACTGATATTAATACTGATCCATAGCATATTTTGTATAGACAGTATCTATGCAATCAAGTATAATATCAGGGAACATCGAACAGAAGCAGCTTCACTATCAGTGGCCTGAGAAAATGTCTGTGCATATTTTTAAAAGTCTTAGTCTGTTGGTGGAAGAGCAGTGAAGTGGTCGGGCAGGTCTCCCTGGGCAGGAGTCCCTAAAGGGGGCAGGAGACACCATGCAAGAGAAGCCACACTCCTGTGTCATGTGCAATCCTAGACATGCTTACCTAGAAGTAAGTCCCACTGAACATAATGGGCCTTACTTCTGAGTAGATACGATATGCATAGGATTGTACCATAAAGGAACTGCTGATACTTTCATACGGTTATCAGGAGATGCTTTCTCTGAAGGCAGACCCAATGGCCCACTGAGCTCAATACCATATCAACCGTGACTAACAGCAGTTCTCAAAGGTCTTTCACAGCCCTGCTACCTGGAGCCTCGGGGGTCTTGTACACACACACATCAAGTAGTGTGCTTTAGGGCCCATTCCCCATAAATGGGGAGATGGAGAAGCAGAAGCAAGAGAGAGAGAGAGAGAGAGAGAGAGAGAGAGAGAGAGGGCAGCCAGGGAGGCAGTAACAGAAAACCCCTCACTCTCCACCAAAATGTTTTGCCCTGTCCTTAAATATGCCAAGCCATTAGAAAAATAAAAAGGAGCAACAGAGAGGGAGAGACAGTGGGAGGCAAATTAGCCAGCTAATGAGGAGTAAACAGTGCACATATTTTGCTCTGCGTAGCAAGGCAGATTCTCAGGCCCCCTCCTGAAAACTTGATTGGAGGCAAAAATGAAAAATGGTGCTGCTGGAGATGAGCCCTAATTGCCTGCATCCAGACAAAGCCCTGGGAGAAGGAAGACGGGCCTCTTTGCAAGACGGATAGAGCCGCTCTTAAGCATTACCTCCACCTTTCTCTCAACCTTCTAATTCTTGGCTGCCAGCAACAGCTGCGTTAAGCCACAGTTCTAATTCATCTTGGCCCATGCTGGTGCAAAGTTCTGTGTGGTTAGAGGCATTAGCACGGTTGATCGATGCATGGATTCATGCCATAAATCCACACAACGCCCAATGAAAAGGCACAGATGAAGGTTTCCCATTAAAAGCCCTTTTCCAGCACCAAGGACAGCCAGGGCAGGGTCTCTGGTTCACAGGCAACAGGACAGTCTGAAAAGAGAGCCTGCAAGGACTTCCAGCCCAGCACGGAAACTTGGAATTCAGGGCAGGGCCAAGTAGTGCAATGGTTGTTCCATGGAGGGACTGAGAATGCTGTGCTTGTCAGTCATGATGGCTTTGGGGAGCCTCCAGGTTCAGCTGGGGAGCAAGAGAGGCCCTTGCCATCATTCCTGGCTTGTGAGCTTCCTGGAGGCACCTTTATGTTAAGGTTCCAGACAGAGATTGGCCTGCTTGGATCAGTAGCTTCCACAAATGACTGCTGCACTTCCAACCTGGTAGGAACCTGAAAGTCCTGGTTCAAACCTCATCACTGATGTAGCCACCAAATTCATGCTGATTTTGCCTAATCAATGCCCCAGTTCAATGGCTCATTTAAATATATGCATCCTGGTTGTATGGAGGTCCATAGCCTGGTCCATCTAGCCCAATATGGTCTCCCTCTCAGCTGGCCACAGTTCTTCCAAGTCTTTGTCAGGCACTGAACCTCTGCACACAAAGCATGTGCTGTAGCACATGACTCCTCCCCACGGTTATGGGTGACTTGCGCCAGAAAGTCCCTGGATAGACCAGCCCTGCAATGATGCCCAGGCTTACCTTGCCTTCAGGTGTCAGTTTCCATATGACGGAGAAGGTGAGTCTGTCAGTCATGGGATTGAGGCTGCACAGCTCTTCACAGAGCAGCTTGGGAAGCATAGGAATCACCTGTGAGACAAAAGGCCATGCGTAAAAATCCATCTGCTTTCCTTGGAAAGAGCTGGAGCAACCCAAGAAGAAGGGAGACGGCAGGAACAATTAGGATAAAGCCAACTTTTAAAAGTGCCCAGTTCCATCCAGTTTTCTAGTGCTGCTGCAGCAGTGCCAATGGGGCGTGCGCAGCATCCTGAGTTTGGGGGGGGGGGACAGTCACGGAGGCCACCTCAAGGTAAGGGAATGTTTGTTCCCTTACCTTGGGGCTGCATTGGCACAGGAATGTTGGATAGGATTGGGCCCCAAGTCGAACAGCACAAGCCTAGGAATGTCTACTCGGAATTAAGTACCACTTTGTACAATAGGGCTTACTCCCAGGAAAGTGTGCGAGTGACTGCAGCCTACGTATACGTCTTTGAAATAACTGCATGTTCTTCCCCAGCTTACCCATGTCTCCAGTTCCCTACTTCTGTTGTCTCCTGTGTGTCAATATTCAGAATCTCTAGATTCTGGACCGTATCCCCCCTATATAAAGAACAACAAAAACCACCACCAGGAAGTACTCATTTGCCCAGCACTGTGTCTCCTTGAGGAAAGGCACTGCCACAGGTTGCTGCAATGCTGGTTAGCTTCAATTGCTTTTCAAACGGGGTTAAATTCACAGAGGACAGCTCCATCAGCGACCGTGCTCCGAATGCAGAGTCACCCTTTTCAGAGCCTGCATCCCTCTGAGTAACAATTGCTGAGGACAAACAAAAGGAGGCCGTCAGCATCAGATAGCCTGGTTTGCACGTGATCAGGGATCTTGCTAGGCCACTGCTTGGTGTCCTGATCCAGCCAGACCCTTCTTTTGTTCCTCAGCAAGGAACTTTCAGGCTCTCCAAGGCTAATCAGTTCTTTCATTTATTTGCATAGCACATTTGTCAATTGTCTTAGAATTCAAAGTATTGAACACTGATTTGGGGGTCTGAGAGAGGTGTTGGAAGGAACCCTTTCAGGCAAGGCTAAGAAAAGTAGAAGCCCCCTGTAATTTGTCAGAAAGGGAGTTCCATTATTTATTCCGTAACATGGGATTCAGCACCTCAAGATAGGATGCTTGGATGGCTGTAAGGGGGCAATAGGCAAATTCAGACAGGAAAGGTATATCTCTGTAGTTAGGGGGAATTTTCTTGTTCAGAGGCTTTGCAACACCAAATGCCAGCCAAGGGGTCCTGCCTTCCTGCCAGTGTATGAACTTCCTGGAGGCATCTGGGCAGACAGAGTGCTGGACCAGGTAACACTCTAGTTCAATCCAGCAGGGAAATTATTATCTATTGTGTCTTAATTTCTCTTGTCATCCAAAGAGCTCAGGACCTGCCCACCATCAGATGCCACTATGAAGTTCAGAGGCAGGGTTAAGGCCGCAGCTCTCCCCAGTAGCCCAAACCACCCACTTGGATGGACAGACATCATCAACCACAGGTTGCCAACCACCACCACCCCCTTTCAAGGATTTTCACCACACCTCTACATTCAAGCCCAGATCTACATCCGAGTTCCCACTGGTCAGAGATTCTAATTCAAAATTCAAGCTGGCCAACAGAGCTGCACAAGGACTAGGGTAAAGGCGAGCAACTAATATTCCTGTTTTATAGATGAGAAACACTGAGCCTGACAGAGAAGCTATGAGCCAAAATCAACCGTAGTAAAACTGACTTCTTTTTTTTAACCTGCTACTGTTAAAATACTGGGAGTCAGAAATCCTCTATTATCTACTGCAAATGACCCAGAGACCCACCAGAAGATTCCAGTTTAACTTCCACCTGCCACTGATGTAGACAATAGTTGCACTTCCATACTGTGTCTCTCTCATGATTCTGGGTAACAGGTTTATACCAGGTGATATGAGAATCTCCTAAGTCTCAGCTTTTAGTTTTGGAGATTATATTATCTGTAACCACAACATGCAAACAGATTACAAAAAGCAGCCTAAACAGAATCCTGAGGGCCGTATACATTTCAGAAACCAAACATTTTCTATCTGCATGCCTAGCCTTCGCAGGAAAGCTCTTAAAATATTTAATCACGTTTGTGGCTTGGCACCTGCTCCCGGCTCATTAATCCCCTCTAATTGCCTGGCAGGGCTCGGGACAGAGGGACTGGGCTGCTGAGCCTCCAGCCGTGAAAGAAATCGCTTTCCGCATGAATCAGCAGGGCCAGCTGAACTGGAAGGTCAGAAGGGCGGCAGGACGATAAGCCGCTCCGCTCAGCACCGAGACCGCCAGCTGTGTTATTCCAGTGGCAGGAGAGCACGTTGACCATCGGAAGCAGCCCATAACTCACATGTGTCCTACGTGAGCTTGGCCATGCCTCCTGGAAAGCCCAGCCAGGCAACGCGATCCACTGGAGAAGGGGCAGGGGGCAGGCCTGGTGACAATCAAACCCGTTGCACGAGCGGCAAGTAATGCTGCGGAGACCAGCCAGGGCCTCCGCTAAAGCCGAGAAGTGCAGCGGAAAGCGTCTCTCAGGACATGTCATGTCCCGTCCCCCCCACACATGCACCACACATTACCCCTGCTAACTGGGCAAGAGGCACTTTTCCAAGTGGTGTTCTCTTATGTTTAGCAGGGGGAGAGTAATTGTCCCTCTTCACCCCTGCGCAGTCTTTCTAGTGGCTGTTGCTGGTGGTTTGCCTTTTTTTTTTTTATAGATTATGAGCCCTTTGGGACAGGGAGCCATTTAATTTTATTATTATTATTTGCCTGTAAACCGCTTTGTGAACTTCGTGTTGAAAAGCGGTATATAAGTACCTGTTGATTGATTGATTGATGCACTGAACTTGTGTGGGAAGAGCAGGGGGACAGGATGTGTGAGGTCAGTACCTTCAGCCTACAAATCATATATGATCGCCTCACCAAATTTGAAAGATAAATATGTGACAACTTAAAAGCAGAGCTTCTTTATTGCTTGGTTTCTCCTGACTTTCCCATGAGCTTCCACCCTGATCTTTATTGGTTTGTTGAGGAGCAAAACATGGCACATGGCACATGGCACATGACAGCAGGAAGAGCTGCATGCAGCTGGTACGTGAGAGGGAGAATGCAAGAGTGTTTTGGAGGTAAGGGGGACTCTGGGAAGACAACCCAAAAATTGCTGTGCTACCTATTTTGCACCCATGGTTAGAAATAACCAGCTCCTATTTTGGCTGCAGGTCTGCCGTGGGTATTTTATTTTCTTTATGGCTTGCCCTTGTCCCAAGGGATCAGAAGAACCCACTGCAAATAAATCCGTAATATTCTCGCTCATAGTCAGCCAGGGGTGGCATCAGAAGCTGGCAAGATTGAGGTGCTGCCTATCAAGAGGGCCCACCTGGCCAGACTGGCCCATACAACATCAGTGGCAGTACCCAATGCCCCGTTAGGAAGTGTGCAAGGTTGCGGGGGGTGTGTGTGCAAGACAGGGCTTTGTCAAAGGGCCCCCAGCACCCTGACACTGGCCCAGCCTCCATCAGCTACGCTGGACACAGAGGCACTCCTAAGGCAGGAATGAGCTTCGAGGCTGCGCAGGGAGTCGAGCTGGGGTCTCGCCTGTCCAAACCAATTCAGCGCATCACACTGGCCACGACCTCGGGTTTCCCCCACCATCCCTTTCTCCCGACGTTCCCATGAGCTTCCAGACTTTGGAGTGGTCCTGGGACTGCAGGGTTCACAAAAAGGGCAGGCTGAAGTTGAACCGCAGAGGGTTTGGTGGCCACCAAGTTCAACTGCCGGCCAGCCAAGGCAGGTCCACCTTCAGTGGGAATCACAATGGGGAGGCCTGCAGTAATCGGTGAGGCCAAAGAACAAACCGCGTTTCATGGAAAATAAAATCCAGCGTCTCCACCAAGTCACACCAGCAATCTTGTTCCCATCACTCCGCTTGGCGGGCTGCCCGCTCCTGCTTGGTTCGGGGCTCACTCCAACGGCCAAGACTGGGGCCCTCCACCAGTGGCCGGTCAACAGGGTGGGGCAGGGCTAGCAGCCTGACGGCCTCCGTGGCACGGTGCCCTTGATGCAGGGAGGGCCCTCAAAGGCTTAATCACGGGGTGGCCTCGCACACTGAGACACACTCAAAGGAAACAGGCAATTTGTTTGCGAGCCAAGGGTTTCTGCTCTAGAGTTTCCTTGCTTTTTCTCTTTCTCTTTTTGTATCAACACTTCCATGAATTCAGACTTCGATCACCATTTTATTATTCAGCTTGACGTTATCAAAATATCAACACCCTGACGGCCTGCTGGTGTCAGGAGTGAATGTCTCAGAGCCTTTGGACTCAACAGAGAGACTGGCTTCCAGTTCCAATCTTTGATCTCTGTTATAACACAGGACCCAGTTTTATTGCTGAAATTTCCCACTCAAACTACTTCACACCTAAAACAACACAAAGGGACATGCCAAAAGGGAGAAAGCTGTTTGCCTTCTTTGTAGAACCCGATATACGCACTTCGAAGACTTGTGCTTTCTGAAAACAAACCATTAGCCTTTTCCACAACTGCCCCTTCGCTCCCAGACACGCCGTTCAAGAGAATTAGCTACGCAGATCTATTTAATTTCCTTGCGGGGAGATTTTTAGCCTGTAGCATTTGAACACGGAGGAGACAGGCTCAAATGTTATCAACATCAGGCCCTGTTTTCTCCAGGGCTGCGTTCCCATCTTACATCCAGCCAGTTACCTTCAAATACGTGGCGTAGCTGTCAGAATGCAGAAGAGCGGCATTTAAAAGAACACATTTCCCTGTTCAAAAGCTGCTCCTGTTCTGCACTCTGAGCTCAGCACTCACCAACCAGGGTGACAGAAAAGGGCTTCTTGGTCTGAGAAACTGATTCAACCCTGGATTGAACCCGGGGGGCTGTTTTGTGCAGGACAGGACGGTGCACAGGTGGTCCTGGAGTTTGGAATAGGAAGGTCTCCTCCTGTCATCTCTTAACCTCTCCCGCCCTCCAGCAGAGATGCAGAGCGCATAGGAACATATGCCTCGCCCGGAGTCAGACCAGGGGTCCACCTGAGCAGGTCTGCTCTACCCTGCCTGCCAGCGGTTCTCCAGTGTCCCATGAAGGGGTCCTTTTCCTCTCACCTGCTTCTGGAGACCCCTGGAACTGGAATGGAACCTTCTGCATATAAGGGGATGTGCTCTACCACCGTAGTATGGCCCCCTCCTTCTTAAAATATAGAAATATGCCTCTTGCCGAGTCAGACCATTACAGACCCATCTAGCTTACTGCTGTCTACAATGGCAGCAGCTGTGCAGGATCGTGCCAGGCACTGAGCTGGGGACCTTCTGCATACACAGCAGCGGCAATACCAATGAGCTCCGACCGTGCACCAACTGCAAGCGACATGGGGCTAGAGACCTAGAGTTTGCTTATGCTTTTTGACAAAGCATCATGGACACGGCTGGTACAAATAATAAACACAGCCAGGGATAAAAACCAGCCAGCCGCAAAATTTCCCTATTTGAAAAAAGCAAAGTTGCTTTCCAGGCTCTTTGCTGCTCTGCCATTTATACGCTGGCACCTCTGCGCAAGTATCCCATGCACATAAAACCACATAAAATCATTCAGCTCCTGCCTTTCTCTACAGCTTCTCTCACCACTGAAACGGGAGAAATAACCGTCACGAACCATAAGGGCTCCCGGACAGCTCAAGGAAGTGAGGGCGCAATCCTAACCTGGCATTAGGCTGGCACAAGTATCACAAATGTGCCATAAAGTGCATTTGCACCACTCGGAGTCAGGGATAGGAGGCCAGCCCACAGATGTGTGCTTTACGGCACATTTGTGACACTCTTAGGCTGGCAAAGGGACTTGTGACGGCCTAACTCCAGGTTAGGGTCCTGAATTAGTTAGGAGCAGCCATGGGGGTGGGGAATGCAGGCCAAGGGCAGAGCAAGTGTTCTGGGTTGTGCTCAGAACAACCCGGATAAAATCTTGGGCATCTTCTGTTAGAAGGGTCTCAGGCAGCCGGATAAGGAAAGGTTTTTCCCAGACTGAAAGTGAATTGACTATGCGCTGACTGCAAATGAGTCACGAAGCAGCGAATGCTGTCTGTGACGAAGTGCAGCGTCTACGACAAAGTGCCCGGTGAGACGCGCAAGTTCAGCATCTGGGCGAGGAGGAGTATAGCCGTGCAGGAGAAGGAGAGGTAAGTTTTCTTTCTCACTTGTAAATCTACTGTGGGATTAAAGTAAGTTGTTCACCTAAAGTCAGTCACAGGTAACTTTAAATTAAAGATTAAAAGTAGAGCTTAGGTTAAAAGGAGAGCTGAATCTGACCTGAGGAGGAGACTGAGCAGGCCCAGTAGTCAGGGCACAGAAGCCAGGTGGGGGAAATACATTTAGCTAATTCAGCGATGGGATCTACAAACGACCTGGGGGAACGCTGGGCGGGACTTCTGCGGGGCTTCCACGTGATTGGCTGCCTGTCCGCAGCGTTTTGCAGCTGTCCTGGCCTGGGGGGGG
>JAJKFI010000150.1:482332-582404 GCA_029204185.1 Lerista edwardsae | reverse complement strand
GACAGAGGACAGTTGGAGGAATGGGCAGCAAAATGGCAGATGCGTTTCAACGTAGACAAGTGTAAGGTGATGCACATTGGGGCAAAAAACCAAAACTTCACCTATAGGCTAATGGGGAGATCTTGGGATGCTGGTGGACAATTCGATGAAGGTATCGACCCAGTGTGTGGCAGCAATTAAGGAGGCCAATTCCATGCTTGGGGTAATTAAAAAAGGGGTTGAGAATAAAACAGCCAAAATTATTATACCATTGTACAAATCAATGGTAAGGCCACATCTAGAGTATTGCGTATAGTTCTGGTCACCACATCTCAAAAAGGACATAGTGGAGCTGGAAAAGGTGCAGAAGAGAGCAACTAAAATGTTTACGGGGCTGGGGCATCTCCCTTCTGAAGAAAGACTGCAGCGTTTGGGGCTCTTCAGTCTGGGGAAAAAAGGCGCCTGAGGGGGGACATGATTGAGACATACAAAATTATGCATGGAAGGGATAGAGTCAATAGAGGGATGTTCTTTTCCCTCTCTCACAATACCAGAACGAGGGGGCAACCACTGAAGTTGAGTGTTGGGAGAGTTAAAACAGATAAAAGGAAATACTTTTTTACCCATTGGGTAATTAAGCTATGGAACTCCTTGCCACAGGAGGTGGTGATGGCATCTGGCCTAGATCCTTTAAAAGGAGACTGGACAGATTTCTGGAGGAAAAGTCCATCGTGGGCTAAAGGCCATGATGGGTTGGGCAACCTCCTTACGTTAATAGTAGACTACTTCAGAATGCGAGGTACAAGGGAGTGGCAACAGGATGCAAGCATCTTGTTGTCTACTGAACTCCCTTAGGCACCTAGTGGGCCACTGTGAGATACAGGAAACTGGACTAGATGGGCCTTTGGCCTGATCCAGTTGGGCTTTTCTAATGTTCTTATGAAGGGTTTACCCACCCTGACTTTACTACCTTCTGAAAGGCCTCAGGGATTGCCACAGGTCTGCAGAGCACAGCACTCTTGTGACCATTTCCTACTAGAGGCAGGTCAGTCTGGGGACAGGATGCCCCTTCCCCGCATGTCAATGATTTGCTGGTCTTCCCTCCTGGTAGTGGGAGGGGCATTCCCAAAGAGTCAAGAATGCCCCCTTCCTCTACCAGAGAACCTTACCAATGGAGAAAGTCTAAAGCAATGTTTGTTGAACTGTGGTCAGGGCCCACTTGGTGGGTCACAACCTGATGTCAAGTGAGTTACGGAGAGCTAAGAGCAGCCATCTTGGAAGCTGCAAATCTTACTCTTGCCTATAAATCCTTTGTGAGTGTCAAAAGTTTGAATTTTCAAGTGAGTTTTTTAAAATTTTGTTTTTAGTTCAGTGCTCTTAGATAATATTTTGTTCTAATCTTGCTTTCTGTCAAGGATGTTTCATGGTTGTGCAACAGTTTGCATTCCAGGAGTGACATTTTATTATGTCACAATGACAGCACTTCCTGCTTGATTATGTCACTTCCGGCTGTGGCATCACTTCCAGATTATTGACATCACTTCTGATGGGTCCTGACACAAATGCCCTTCTAAAAGGTGAGTGCCCGGTCTAAAATGTTTGAGAAAACGGAATTCTTACCAGAGAATCTCCTGTTCTGGGGAGAGGAAGGTGGGGTCTAAAGCATTTGAGACCTTTTAGTAATAAAAAGACAGCTAACAGGTCACACAGCTGTGGTCTAGTAAACCACAAGTGTTGCAGAGAGAGTGAAGAAATTTTTTCTTCTCCCTCCCATGATAGCAGAGCTATGGGTCATTCAGTGAAACTGACTGGTGATCAGATCAGAATGTCTAAAAGACACTTCTATTTCACCCAGTGCATCAATGAATGAACTTCGTTAGAACAAGAGATAGCCATGGTCCGTGGTATCAGCAGCTTTAAGGATTAAATTCATGGAAGACAGCTCTATCAACGGCTATTAAGACAGACAGATACATGGAATGTCCCTATTCAGAAGCATCAAATGAGGGACTGCTTTTACTTAAGTGCTAATGATGGGATCAGGAGAGCTCACATTGTCCTTGTCCCTCGGCTGCCAGGTTTCTTGGTCAAAGACAAATATCATCTATTGGATTTTGCTCTGTGGCATCAGCTTTTTTCTCACCTTCTGAACTAGGTAGACGCTCGTTGCCCTCTTGCTCGCTACTTCATCCAGTGCTGTCCCTTCAACAACGAAATAACTCACATCTGCAATGTGCACACCCACTTCAAAGTTACCTGAAATGGCAGAGAGAAGGCAAATTGCCAGGTGGCTGGTTAGGGAAGGAAGCAACTCCAAACAAAAGCAATAGAATGCTTATTTACATTTACAAAGAGGCTCACAACAAAAATAAAAAGTGGATCTGGGCTTCTTCTCGGGGCTGAAATCTTTCAAAACAGAGGAGCCCAGAAATTCAACACTTGACAAATGTGCGTCATATGAGTTCTGCTGCAGGGGAGACTCAATTTCCCAGTTTTCAATCGTTTGCTTCACAGCGCAATCCTACGGACCGCGCAGTGTCAGTGCAACCCCAGGGGTGCCAATTGGCACCCCCACGTTGGCACTACGCCCGCACAGCGCCTCCTTAGTGTCGGCCGAAGCTGGCCAAAGCAAGGGAGGCACCATGACGGGGCAGCATCGGGATTGGGTGAGGGAGGGAGATTGGGGGGGGGGGGAAGGCGGGACGTGGGCGGGCTTGGGAAGCGGCCATACAGCCGCATCCTAAGCCCATTTGGGCTTAGGCCCCCGGTATTTAGTGGGCACAGATCCGAGAAGCGCACAGGGGAGGCTGGAGCCCTCAGTTATACATTCCAAGCGCCACCAAACCACAAGAGTCTCCTATTGCACCTTCAGTGGGGGGGGAAAGAGGATGGAAAGGAAGAACGAGGCTATTTCCCCTCCTCAATCTTTTGTTAGGACCCTCAGCAGGGGATGAGGCCCAAACTTGTGAACCAAACCAATGTTCTTCCCATTGCCTTCCCACCCCTGTCTATTGCCTCTCCAATGCAAGTGGTGCAGGGTGTTTGTGCAAAAAAATACGTATGTTTTTAGAATACAGTATTCATCGTAATCTATAATACAGTTTACATAGCTAAATATGGCTCCAAAAGATGGTTCTTATTCTTGTAATAATTTTAGAAAGACACCAGGGAGACACAGGCTAACCAGTCACCAGGACGGATGCTATGCTGGAATGAACTGCAACATTTGTTATCCTTCGGCTAAATACAAATGAGAACCACCACAGAAAAGGTGCCGCTTTACCCAAGCAGCATGAGATGAGAGAGAGAAAACACACATGAGAACAAGCATGATGCCATGACATGCCCACGCTGACATCCAACCCACACTGGCTCCAGCTTTGCATGAATCCAGGTGACTCTCCTACCTCCGTATGCTCAGCGTCATAGGAGAAAATGACAACCATGACTAGTGCTCCAGGAATACACGATAGGGGAGGATGAAGTTGGCTTTTTCCCCAGTTCAGCAGCAAAAGTGTATAATGTTCTATGTTCTAAACACAGCGAGCCCCCAAGAGCTGAAAGCTTGGGTCAATTAACTTGCTTCATAGATATCCATAGGAACATGGGCTGCAATTCCATATATGCGTTCCTGACTACAATGGGACTTACTTCTGAGTGGGCATGCATAGGATTGCTCTGTAAAAACAGTAAGGCACACAGACCAAAAGGGTCATTTCATTTCATTGACCCTATAAGGCAGTGGTTTCCAAACTATGGGTCAAGGCCCCCTGGTGGGTCGAGAGCCAATTTCAGGTGGGTCACGAAGCACCTAGAGCAGCCGTATTATGGGAGGCTGGAAAAGGGGAAGGTGTGTGTGGTTGTTTTGTTTGTGTCAAGGTTATAAATAGGCTTTTTTTTCTGATTCACTTTGCTATTGTGAAATGGCTGAGAAATAACCCAACTTATTGCTGCATTCTCAGGAAAGCCGCAGGCTCTGGCGTCACAATGACAGCATTTCCGGCCATGCCATCACTTCTGGTGGGTCCTAGACAGATTGTCATTCGCAAGGGTGGGTCCTGGTGCTAAAAGGTTTGAGAACCACTGCTGTAAGGAGTGCATGCAAGTGGTAGACGTTTGGGGGAAGCCTCTAAACCTCAGTCTCTCTGAAACAGCCTGCTGTGAGAAGAAATATTGTGCGTGGAAGGAAAGAAGGAATGTCATCATCCTACAGGATAGAGCATCCTGCTGTTCACTTAAGAACGTCCTGGTGTTCCAAAGAGATGTAGGGATACATTCTGCAGCTCTTTGGAACACCAGGTGCTGACTGAGGATCAAACAGGCACACTTCTGAACAGCATCTATTACTGCATCAGGATATGATCACAAGTTCTGAAAGCTCCTTGGTGGGGGGGCTGCCATGCCAAGCCTAAAAGTACTTAGATGGAAGCCTTAGACTAACAGCTTTAATATTACAATCAATGGGAGTCAAACAGTTGCAGAAAGGCAAGAAAACAGATACCCCTTTTGAAGTCCATATTGCAGCACCCCGACCCCACAGGGCAAATATTGATGGAAGGA
Organism: Lerista edwardsae; assembly: GCA_029204185.1. Classification (NCBI taxonomy): domain Eukaryota; kingdom Metazoa; phylum Chordata; class Lepidosauria; order Squamata; family Scincidae; genus Lerista; species Lerista edwardsae. The sequence continues at coordinate 577,865 of JAJKFI010000150.1, read as the reverse complement.
AAAGGAGATGGTCATTACATCATGGTGTTAATCACAGCCTAATCCAATAGGCACACTCTTACAGGCGTGAACTTTCTGTCCTCGGCAGAATGTTGACAAACCGAGCAAGATCCCGTTACGTGAGATAACACAACTCCAGTGATGCCAACAAAAACACCATGAATGAAACCACACTCAGGATTCTCACTGGAGTCTCGAGAAGTGAGAAGCACTGCCAGTCCCCACCCACCCCGGTACTTGAACTTGTAAAGGAAGACCTATCTAGTTACACAGGTTCACATCAAGTCAAATGGTAGCTCATAAGGTTGCAGGGCTTAAATTCAAGCCACTCAAACACCCCTTCTCCCTGCATGCGCTGACATTCAAAGCCAAGGGACTTTAAGACGCCGTTTAGAGGCCCCTGAAATGAGGGCTAAACTCACTATTTTTCTTTCCCATGTGTGCTCAGTGACACTAATTCCTTCCAGCCAATACCGCACAGAAGTGCCTGCCTACCTGTTGCTAATCTTTGGCTTTCCTGGGTAAATTAACATCAAAAAGGGACCGCTTGGCAAAGGGGAAACCCCTTGGTTGGGTACAGAGCCTGTCTGGATGCTAAAGGTATCGGCTACAATCCTATCCCCACTTACCTGGGAGTAAGCTCCATTGACTGTATAGGACTTACGCCCAAGGACACATGCACAGGATTGGGCTCTGTGTCCTTTACTGAAGCAGCTCTGGACTGTATATGAACGGAATAGAAGGGGCACCACAAGGAGTTGCCTGTGTGTCTTCAGCAGCTTCAGCCCCTCTGCTGCGGGACGCAAGAGAAAGGATCCCAAAGCACGTTGTGCTCCCACAGAGCAGGCGCAGATAACCATCTGCACCGAGGCCACTCATGCCGTCTGCTCTGCAGCAGAGCAAGTGCACCAGCAAGTCAACCCAGACATGTCATGTAGCGGGTACCCGTTCGTATGCGCGTACCCGTTCCTAGGATTAGGGCTGGCCCCGCCCATTAGCCCGCCTACTCGTCGACTCCATTGGCACTCCGCTCCGCCCCCTTCAACGTTTGAGTTGCCTGCACGTTCTTAGAGCCAGGCAGGCAGGCAGCGGAGCGAGGGAGACCGACGGCGGCAGCAACGTGAGCAGGTAGGCTGCCTGGGGCTCCCTCCCTAGGAGGCGTGGCGGTTCCTAGGGGGGAATCGGTAGCCCGCGCAGCGGCCCCGGAGAAGGCCCGGGACTCCCGGGCCTTCTCCTGGGCCTCTGCACGGCCTACTGAGGAGGTGCGGCGGTTCCTGGGGGCGGTTCCTGGGTTCCGACTATGACCTCACTTCCAGTGGGCGGGCCCCGACACAAGTGCCAATCAAAAGTGAGTACCTGTTGCTAAATCATTTAGATGCCATTACTAGTGATACCCCTTATAGTGAACAGGTGCCCCTCTTCTAAAGATGTCCCCCCTCATTCCTAAATGACAGCTCTCTGTGTAGCCTGTACTGGCCTGTCACATTCACATCAGACGATCTGCTTGGCATGCAAGAGGTCTCACGTTCAATCCTCGGCAAAATCTCCAGGTAGATCAGAGAAAATCCCCTCTCTAAAACCACAAACTGGTGTCGACAATCCTGAGCTAGATGGACCAGTGGTCTGCCTCAAGAGAAAACAGCTTCCTAGCAGCCCAAAAATTAAATATGAATCCAAAACACGCCTGAAAAGTGTTTCCCTTCCCTCCCACAAGTGAAGAGTTTTGGCTCAGCCCTAATCAAATTCCAATTTCACATGTAAATTCACAAGAAGGGGAGTTTAAAATGGAGTTGTTTTTCCCTGTGTTGCACACAGTTTTCCAAAGGATTTGTTGAAATTTGGAAAAAGAAAATTCTTCTGGGTTTTGAGTTTCTTCCAGAATGCTGAGAGTTACCCCAACCCTCTGGGGCAACTGAAGGAGGAATGATTTATTCAACACACCTAGAAGGAGTTTCAAGCAAGCTGCGATTTCAACTTCTCCACTGATGACTTCACCTCCCCGAACAAAAACAGCCTGAAGAACTCAATTTTCCTTTATTACTGAAAAAACCCAATAAAACAGGATGAAGAAAAAAGAAAGAGGGCTCCTCAATCTGTAAGTGCTCAGCAAAAACTGCCAGCACAGCAATTTGAAACAGTTTTTGCCCTAAGAACTGGAAAGCACGGTTTACATTTGCGTGAACAGAATGCAGAGGAGAAATTCCCTGGTGGTAAATTCAAATCCATTTTCTCAAGCAGCTGATTTTGCCACCCAAAGACTTCTGAAATGCCACACCATTGCCACAGATTAAATAGAAAAAAAACAAGGTTTTAAATTTGATGCAGTTTGTTTTCACACCCTCTGCTCTGCAATGCTCCTTTTCAACAGGCGAATTGCTGGTTGATGATGATCAAAAGCAGAGTTTCCCAGACTTTTGATACCCAGAGCACAGCAGCGTGGAACACCCACTTCACTCTCACACACAGAGAGGACAGTTTTCCTCTTGAGGTCATCTGGAGGGGCCCTCCTGCAGGTGTCACGATTGCTGAAGCCCATCTGGGGGTGATGTGGCAACGGCCTTCTCAGTAGGGTCGCCACAATTATACAATACTTGCATAGCACTTTTTCAGTTCGTATTATCCTATGGCAAACCTAGACAACTTAATAAAAAGCAGAGACATCACCCTGCCAACAAAGGTTCGCCTAGTCAAAGCTATGGTTTTCCCAGTAGCAATGTATGGCTGTGAGAGCTGGACCATAAGAAAAGCAGAGCGCCGAAGAATAGATGCTTTCGAATTATGGTGTTGGAGAAGACTCTTGAGAATCCCTTGGACTGCAAGGAAGTCAAATCAGGCAATCCTACAGGAAGTCAAGCCTAATTGCTCCCTGGAAGGACAAATACTGAAGCTGAAGCTTTGGCCACCTCGTGAGAAGAGAGGACTCTTTAGAAAAGACCCTCATGCTGGGAAAGATTGAAGGCAAAGGAGAAGGGGGCGGCAGAGGATGAGACGGTGACAGTGTCACCGAAGCAATGGACATGAAATTGGGCGAACTCCGGAAGCTGGTGGAGGACAGGGAGGCCTGGCGTGCTGTGGTCCATGGGGTCGCAAAGAGTCGGACACGACTTAGCGACTGAACAACAACATTATCCTTATTACAACCCTAAAGTCTTATTGTCCCCAAATTGCAGGTGAGAAAGACAGAAGCTGAGAGGCCAGCCACCTAGCAAGAACTAGTTTTGAACTGGGAAGTCCCTGATTTGTACACCTCCACCCCACACCAGCTCACACAAGAATTTAAGATTTTTTTAAATAAAAAGCAAATATGGCTGATGACAACATGGTTTATTATATTAGTGTTTTTTAATGTTAGCTACTTTGATGATCCCTTAGATGAGGCAAAAAGGGTATATACATATTTTAAACACACAACACAAAAGGCTTGGGGGTATAGTTATGACAGAAAATGCCCCCTTCTCCAGGCCTCCAACATTTTTGCTTCTGCAGCTCTTCATCTGCTCTGCGATGACCACAGGAGAGAACAAGGGATTCTCAACAAGCCAAATTCTCTGCCACATTCCATGTTCCAACTCAGTTCTGGCTACAGTTAACTTGTGAGATATCAAGCCCCAAGCCCTGACCACAGCCTCTGGCCTGTGCACTTTTATGGGCAGGCAGCTCTCCTGGAAGCATCAGGATTCTCACAGGGAGTGAAAGCCAGGCCTCCACAAGCACCTCAAACTGGCTGCGCTATTTATTCTTGCTATGGCTGTGTGATGTTTTCCCTCCTGGGTTTTTTCTTTGCCTATTTTTCAGTGTTTTTGGATACTTTTAACTCCCCAGAAGCTCCTGTGCTTCTGAGACGTTCTTTGCAAACTACCTTTGCCCGGAAACATCATTATACCCCAATCATGTGCTGGATGCCGATTCAGAGTCCATCTTCCCGGCTAGGACAGTTATTCTGCTTGCAAACTAGGTCCAAGGGGTGGGTTGGAGTGACCGGGTGGGTTCCACTCTTCCAATCAGGTAATGCGCCATCAAAGTAAAGTAATATATTTCTCAGCCCACAGAAAGTGTGCATTGTCCTCTGACAGTTGCCTCTGTGACCCACCATTCATGAAGAGCTGAGAGAGGAGCACCACTTGCTCATCCATGAGTGCAGAGACAGGATTCTTTGACCAAAGGAAGCAGCTTAAGCTAAGGACCATCTCGCTAGCTGGGGATCAGGGACTCTTTTGTAGCTTTGTATAAGTGACTCCAGCCAGCATGTGAACGCCCCCATTTAAAGTAGGGATGTGTGTGTGGGGGGGGGATTCCTGGGGGCTGAGTTTTGAATAGCATCCCAGTTGCATCTGCTGGTTGTTACTGCTTACTGCAGCATTTCCCAAACTGGGAGCCACACAGGTGGGTCACATGTTGGGCCCTCCCACATGCCCTTGCACCAAAACAGCTCCAAAGAGGAGGCATTTGGTGGGCCTCAGAGGCGTCTTCCAGGTCATGTTGGGCCAGCAACCCATTCTACTGGCCTCTGTGGGCCTCAGAATGTCCCAGAAGCCTCCAAAGGCCACTTCTGGTTTTCAGAGACAATTTATGTTTTGCCTCTGACAACTGTAAGTGGCTTTCAGAGGCTTCTGTGGGACATTCTGAGGAGGACAAGCTGGATCATGGTGCTGATAAGACAGGGAGCTGCTGGCTTACTGCAGCCATTTGGTGAAAATGTGCCTTTGTGCTGCCAGCCAAGCTCAGGCCTTCTCCACCAGCCTGCTTGTACTTTTCCCACCCAGCTTTCAACCCCCGTTTTCTTTTATTCCCTTTTTATAAGCTAGTCACATGCAAGGTCCTCCACTTGGTTCCAAGGTGAAGGAGGACAGGAAAAATGGGACTGTTGGCTAAGCAATCAAGACCCCAACCAGACCTCGGAGCAGTGGTGGTGGGGGAGCTGCTTCACCCTCCTTCCTCATCTACCTACCTCCTGACTCCTTCCCTGGGCTTCACCCAGCCTGAGCCCCTGGGGAGCAGATACGGTGCAGCCCTCAGGTAAGAACATAAGAACATAAGAAGAGCCCTGCTGGATCAGGCCAAGGCCCATCTAGTCCAGCTTCCTGTATCTCACAGTGGCCCACCAGATGCCTCAGGGAGGCATGAGACAACAAGATGCTTGGATCCTGTTGCCACTCCCTTGCACTCAAGGTAGCCTGGCCAGAGACTGCCTCATCTTCATCCTGAGTGCCTCTGTAACTCCTTCTGGGCCCTCTCCTTCCTGGGATTCTCTCCCCCACCCCCTGCCTTCCCTAGCCCTGTCCTACGATAAAAGGGGCAGCATTGCCCCAAGGTGAGGAGGCTCCATTCAACTTTATTATTACTATTTGCCTGTAAACCGCTTTGTGAACTTTGTGTTGAAAAGCGGTATATAAATACTATTGATTGATTGATTCTATCTATCCTGCAAGGAGCAGCTGAAGGGGTGGGCTTGCTTTGAGACGCCCACAATGCACACCGAGTTCTCTCCCACTGATGTGGTGTCTTCTGCCAGCCTTCAGGTGTCTTCAGGTGATGTGGCCCCTTCCCTGAGACCCAACCTGTTCTTGTGAGATCGCATAGGAGGCTGAGGTTTGTCCCCTACATGGGACCTGGGCAGCTCAAGGTGGGTGGAGCAGATGTGACACCCCCCAATGCATCTATGACATGGTGTCAGTTGCTGCTCCCCCAACGGGGTTGTGATGGGGCACCTGGAGGCCCTGAAACAGTGGGGTGGGTTCCGAAGCAGACTTGACCCTTGGCCTGCCGAGTCCATGTTGAAGAATCATTCATTAGACGGCCACCAATCTTTGCCCAAGAGCCCCTGGGGTTCAATGCTGTTCTGGGAGTCCTTTTCCCTGACAGGCTGTGGAAGGCATTGTTGGAAATACCCAGAATGTGCTGGCTCCTGAACTGGGCTGGGGTTTTGAAGACTGAAAGCCGGGATTTGGATGGCTGCAGTGTCCAGACAGACACATTTCACAACTCCGGTCACTCTTCACACCAAAAGGTGCCAAGCTATTGTTCAAGGAAGCAGGCGCTCGCCTCGCTTGGCTGGCTTCAACCTCTTCCCTGTGAGCCCTGGGGGCACACAAGTTTCTGGAAGCGCCAAGCAGTCAAGTGGGAGTCGGAGGCTTTGTTTACCAGGCAACAGTGAGAGCGAATGTCATCCGAGGCCGTTTCAGCCAAAGGACATTTAAAGGGCAGGTCCATTCCCCCCACTCACCTTTCCCCCCTAACTCCAAAGTCACCCACAAACAGCCCTTTGCATCATATGGAGCACTGAGCAGAACGCCCACAAAGAACCCAATGTTCCTGGGCAGGGAGTCTCAGGCTCACTTGTAATGAGCTTCCAAGTTGGAAGAGAAGAGATGGTCAGCCTGCTGCCCCCCCCACTGTTCCCCATGGCTTCCTTCCCACCTGACAGCCAAAAATGCACTGTTCCAAATCTCCCAGATCCACAGCTTTGGGGCAGGGAAGGCTGATGTCTCCGTTGGGGCCCTGAGCTGCCTATGAGCAGCCTATGAGCTGCCTAGGTCAGGCCTATAAGCTGCCAGCTGGAAGTCCCAATCAGGCCAGAGTCAAGCAAAGACCTGGGGCAGGAGAGACAGAGGCAAGAGCACAAGCTAGGATCTGGAGCAGACATTTGAGAGGCCAGAGGCAAGTGTGTGGTCAGGTTCCAAAAGGGAACTGGGAATCCAAGAAGCCAGAGACAGAGACGTGGACAGAGCCAAGGCAATGATGGAGCCCAGGTAAGAGGGTAAGGTGATGCACTGGTCATCTGCACTGTGAGTGGCACTGAGGAGACCAGTAGCAAGGGGAGCTGGGGAAAACCGGCTCAGAGGCAGGATTTGAAAGAAGCACACCAGGGCCGGCCCCGGGAGTGGCAGGGCCCTGGGGCACACCCTCCTTCAAGCTGCTGCTTCTCTCCTACAAATGCCACCAGTCAATGACATTACATGTGCTGGTTTGGGAGCAAGGTTTTGCTGAAGCCACAGGTCCTTCCACCCCCCTAAAAGGAAAGTGACCCTGCAATCACAGGCACACCTGGCATAGGACTGTTTGTTCTGAGTGGCTCAGGCTGCCCGCCCAAGATGCCTTCAGTCCTGAGCAGCTAAGGAGTGAACCTGGAATTCTGAACATGTGAAGACCGGCGGCTGCCCGGCACAGAGCTAGTCCACTCTGTGAGCTTCTAGCTCACTGTCTACTCCAGTTGGCAGCAGGGTTGCCCTGGATTTTCCAACAGGGTCCAACATGATTGAGCCCAGGCTCTTCTGCAGGGACTCTGCTACTGAGCTACAGTTTTCCAGACTTTCAGCAGCCGAAGTGAGAGAAACTTTGAGGCAGATGCTCTTTGCACTGCCATTTTAAAAGAAGAGTTGCAACCTGAAGCTCCGAAGTTTGTGATCTACAACCATTTCACAAATCAGCATAGGACTGTGTTTGTTTTCCATAATTCCCCTTTCTCTAATCATGGAGAAAGGGCAAAGGAGGACACAAATGCTCTAACCTTGACCTTTGGCTACTGAGACTACACAGCTTCCAAGGATTCAATGGGCACAGGTCACACTTGATTTCATGTATAGAGCCTGGCTTTTTAGGCACCTAAGAAACAATAAATATTATTTTTATTGTGCAGACTTGAGGGCTAGAATAGCTATTCCCAAACTGCAACTCATGTCAAAGACACTATCTGAACAGGGTTGCACACTCAGCTTAAAGCTGCTCCTGGAGATTTTTTTTTTTTCTTTTGAACATGATACAATGCTGGAAATTCCTAAAGGCCCTTTTAAAGTCTCCTGGCTTGCCTGCAATAATCATCTGGAGATTGATACTGATTCCTGGAGACTCCAGGGCAACCCTGGAAGGCTGGAAATCCTATACCCTAAAGGTCCCCCTGCACTACTGCTTTGAGTCATTGCTCTGGTCTTGGCTCCCTCCGAATCAGCCTCTGCTGAGAAGGGGAAGCTCTGTTGTATCTGGGCACAACATGGATCATACCCAATGCAGACACACAGCAGAATTACCCAACCCTTAGAAGTGGCTGCTTGCCACATCTTAGCGAGTGCCAAACAAGAGGCACATCAGCAGATCAGTGACCTGCACAGAAATCCTGGGGCAGCTTCCCTCTGAAGGCAGATCATTTTCACTCTTACACGATTGGAAGGGAAAGCCCTTTGGGGGCAGGAGTGGAGCACAGCTCCAGCGTTGATTCAGGCAAGAACAGCACCGCTCTGTTGTCTGAAGCATTACAAGAACTGGCTATTTTAGACTACAAATCGAGACAGTGTGCAAGCCACTCTGGGAGTTTGGCTGTGGCGTGGTAGAAGTAACATTTGTGTACAGTTTCAAGGCTGTGTAAGCTACGGTACGACTCCCCCCCAGCTGTAGAACACAAAACGTAAAGTGGGGCAGAATGCATCATCCCATCACATTTTGGCTTGGATCCAAAGATCCCTGGGGGAGAGCAAAAATTACATCCACCTGCTCACACAAGAAAGCATCACCGCTTTCCCCACAGGCACCCTGCTTGCAGCCCATGTCAATGGAGCTCCAGGCAGTCCCTGAACGTCTAGAGCAGCTTTCTGGGGGGGTCTGCAGAGCTGCAGCAGGGAATTAGTCCCACGCACGGCGTACATGCATAGAAGTGCTATCAATTTGGAGCCCGGCTTCTAGTCCACAGCAGACCAAGCGAAAAACCACTAAGCAGAACTGAACAAGGAGCGGAAAAGCGTATCTCTGAGAGACGCATTTCCAAAGTTTTCCATGAGGCACTGGAACCTTTTGAAGCAGCTGCTGTATCATGAGGAGGAAGCCCCAACTCCAGGCATTACCAAATCTAAAGCCCTATAGAGTTACATGCGTGTTTTGTCTGCAGCAGCTAATAAATTACACATCCAGACTCCTAAATCCCATTATGAAGCGGCTTTTAGAGAGACTCTTCCCATTGCAAAACAAGAGGTGTACAGTTGCCTGAGCTCCACGCGCCAGCACCTTAAGCCGGGCAAATAACTTACATTTGGGACAGGCTTGGCCTTGAAAACCTTCCTGAAGAATGGATTCCACAGACGCCGGCCAGCCGATTTGACATTTTGCTCCGAAGGGAGGGTAGATCGTCTGGCAAAGCGGGCAGTAAATGCAGGATAATGCAATGCAGCCAATGATGTGGGTTGTGCACCGTTTTGCACTGCAGATTCCTGGCCTCAGCATGCCCCTCATCCACCACAGACAGTGTGGTGCATCCCCAAGGTAAGGCGTTTGGGAGCCCTTGCGTAAGCATTTTCCAAGAGCATTGCCTGCTCAGGAGCTTGCTCTGCCTCTCACACGTGTGGCCAGTCAGATTCTAGCATCTCCAGGAGGAACCCTGCCTAAGAGCCAGGATTGCTGCCGGGTCAGGGCTGACAGGAGTCGCAACCTAGATAGACCACTGGGCTCCTGGCTTAGGACTGAGGTGCCAATCCTATCCAATTTTCCAGCACTGACACAGCCATGCCAGGCACTGCATCTAGGGGGGGGGGGGGGGGGGGGGGAGGGCTCAGCCTTCTCAAGGCAAGATAACGTTTGTTCCCTTACCCCGGGGCTGCCTTGTAGCTGCACTGGAGCTGAAAAGTCAGACAGGACTGGACCGTGAGATATTCAAGGGAGGGTGTACAGCAGCTGGAGCGGCATGCGTGCGTAGCCGGCTGCCTGAACTGAATTAACCCTGCAGCCTCCAATTCTGCTCTACGATGACCAGTTGACCAGGTTTGCCAACCTGGATGTGAAACACAAATGGGCAAGAGGCATTTCAGATTAAGAATGTGAGGAATATTCAGCAGCTGTAGCTTTGCAACGTGCAATCATCCAGGGGTGTGTATGTGGCTACTGAAATTTGAGACCCACAACGACATCAGTAGAGAGCCTATTTTTGATCTATACAATAACCCGCCACTTCTCCTTTTCTAGCGGCAACACAGAGGCCAGTCTCCAGAATGAGAAGGCAGCGAACTGTTCATCTTGGAACACAGACAGTGCTTGAGCATCAGAACCCCACCTGAGGCATCCTGGTGTCACCTAAAGTGATTCTGTGCTTCTCTCCTCTTCCCATTTCCCAAAGTAATCAATTTCATTCACACCATGACTGCATCCTGCAACCCATCTTCAACGGCTATTTATTTTCCATTTGAATTAGACTCCAACAGTGCTACCCATTTTTTCTCCACTTTACCAAACCGTAAGACTAGGAGTTGCCTTTGCTCGCACATCCAGGCCGCCTGGGAACATTTCTTTTCTGTATTTCTTTTCTGTATTCACATCTGCCCCTTGCCCAGGAATTCAATTCTCCCAAAGCAGAGTGCAAGGAGAAAAAAGGTGCAACCAGCAGAAGGTAGAACACTCTACACCTTGGCGGAAGGAGGCACATTGGGGAGGCAACACACAAGCTTCATTATTAGCCCAACCAAGGCCCCACACGCACGCACACACACACACACACACACACACACACACACACACACACACACTCACTCACTCACTCACAAGCACACCATCTCTATCACAGAAATATAATTCTAACACAGAAATACATCCTCCAATCCCATAATAAGCAAACCACACTCGAGTCTAGGCCAAACCATAAGCTTCCATTAGTTCCAGGTACTCAAGCTTCAGTTATCCAAAAGCAGCTTCTCCACTGAGGATGGTAAATCCAAGTCAAATTTAACCTCTGCTAACTGAGCAAGAGGCACTTTTTCAAGTGGTGTTCCTCTTATATTTAGAAGAGGAACACCACTTGAAAAAGTGCCTCTTGCTCAGTAATTGTCCCTCTTCTCCCCTGCGCAGTGTCTTTTCTAGCGGCTGTTGCTGGTGGTATTCTGCCTTTTAGATTGTGAGCCCTTTTGGGACAGGGAACCATTTTATTATTATTATTATTATTATTATTATTATTATTATTATTATTATTATTATTCATCCTGTAAACCACTTTGTGAACTTTGTGTTACCTCCTGAATACAAAGCACGTGCTCTGCCTCTGGGCCACGGCCCTTCCCTGAGGTTTGCATTCAACTACTGAACACTTGATCAAAGATGTTCTGGTTTCCCATGCCTCTAATTCTACCCTCTCTGTATGCATTGGCTAATTTGATCCCAAACTTAAGGAAACCAAACCTAGATGATGAAAACTAGAGCCCACTATGGAGATTTCTATAAGCATTTTGTTTTTGTTTTTTTTTGCTTCTCAGTTAGCGTATCAGTACCTGCAATTTTTCCAAAGATTTGGGGTGGGGAAGGGGAAAAAAGGATCAAAGTGTCCTCAGGTGCTTAAGGAGAGGTGCCAGGTCAAGTGGGATACACCTGAAAAGTACGTCCACTCTTCTTTTCCAAAACTGGTCCTACAGACACTATTCCCATGAAGCATGAATAATAAAACTGGAATCAAGCTGTGCATTTCCCCTCTTCTGCATGGGTTTATTTCAGCTTCACTGGGAGGGATGGAAAGGCCTGGGGCTGAGCATGAGAGACTTCCCCCGCCACAACGTTTCCATGAAAATCTGGTTCGCAGGAAACCACCTTCTCACCTAATTCTGTAGCTCTGGGCCATTCTTGCTTCATTGTGGCTGGCACCCAGCCGCCTCCTTTTTGGGCGACTTAACAATGCAGAGGTGGCAGGACAAAACGATGGGCTCTCATTTGAGTTTATGACCGAAAGAGTCACCGCTTACCTCATTTCAAGAAGTTCCCATCACTGGAAAGTGACTCAGCCCAAGTGGAAAAGGAGAGGAGAGCTTTTCCAGCTCGCTCAGTGGTAATGCTGCCGAAGGAGTCCAGCCACGGCCGCTCAAAAGTAGGCTCCAAGTGGGGGGGGAGCACTAACAAGGTGCACCTATGAGCTCACCTTCTACTGAGCAAGACCTTTGGTTCTTTCCAGCCTAGGTCCACCCTCTCCCCTGACAGCAGCCCTCCAGAGTCACAGGCAGGGGTCTTTTCTAGCTCTGCTGCCTGGGACTGGGATGTTCTGCATGCACAGAGCAATTGATGGAGAAAGTCATTAGCCTTCACCAGCTTAGTGCCCCATTCAAAATTGAAATTTCCTGGATGAAATGACATACGTGAAGAGAACATGACAGCATCTTGAAATGAATACACACAGAGACCAGAGTTACGTAAGAAATGTGTCATACCATCAGGAAGCAGCTTGCAAGATAAAGCATCGTCCAGGTCCTTGGCAGTTGATGGATCAATGGTGAAGATGCATTCTTCCCTATCAAAAAGGAGAGGAGGGACAAAAGGAAGACTTAGCAAACAGGCAACTCTGATAACCACTAGGGAAGCCTGGTCAGAAGATGCACTACTAGATTCCTAGATGACTGTAGCACATCCCTTCAACAATAATCTCATACAAGGCTGACATAGTGGGGAATACCTGCCCATGGCTATTAGTCATGACAGCATACAAAAGCTCCATGTTCAAAGGCAATGAAGACCTTCTGCCCCGATGAAGGGGCAGAAGATTTAGCCGAGAGGGTTAATGCCTCCGTTTGCCCGAAGATAACACCTGAAGATCTCAAGGTCGTGAGCTCGGGACTGCCGGAAGTCTCTGCGAGCAGCAGACCTTGGAAACTGCGGCTGATTAAAAAAGCTGAGTTTCAGCTGCCTCGTGGGAGGAGGAGTATGCTGAAATCAGCTGCATCTCTGGTGGCAGCAGGGAAGCCTCATCAGCCAGCAGACGACAGACGGGTGGCTAAAGAAAGAAGGCTAAATCCAGAAAGAAAGATCTGTAGGAGTGGTGTTCTTGGAAGACAGAACATTCTGTAAAATTGTAAAAACCTTCGGGTTTGTGAGATAGTCTGCCTATGTAAACCGCCTTGAGTTCAATCATTAGAGAAATCTAGTGATCTTAAGAAAGGCGGTATATAAATAAATGTATTATTATTATTATCATCATCATCATCATCATCATCATCATCATCATCATCATCATCATCTGCAAGGGGCACCTGCTGAGAAGGGCTACTATCTTCGTATTGGCTTCCGGGAAGCATCTGGTTACCAACTATGGGAAATGGGCTACTGAACTGGATACACCAACCGTCGGATCCAGCTGTGCTCTTCTTACCATCTCATGAGCTCCTAGCAGATCAACCTAAGCAATCCAGGTTGTCATTGCTAACCAGGGACTGATGCAGACGAAATGCTGCCGCCAATCCCTGAAAAGATTGGAAATGGGCTGCGGACTCATACTCTCCTTCCATAACCCACCGTGCGAATTCCTTATCAGCCTTCACCATGGTTTACTGTTCCCTCTACAATGAGATTAACTATGGCCAACAATAATTGAACACTGAGTTTGCATACCCTTCTCAACTCCTGGTTAAGATGGAAACCTTGGCTAGCATTCACTATGATTAGTGTTGTGTGTGCAGGCAACGCTCTGACATGGGAAGCAGGGGATGAATTTGTGTCAGAAAAGGAGAGCGGGAATTTTTGCTCCCACTCCAGATGCCTCAGCCATGGTTTGGCAATTAGCAGAATTATGCTTAGCCAAATTGGCCTAAAGCCAGTTCTGGGCACTGCACATGGACATCTCCCACATTAGCATCCACTCTTTCCCCCGTTGACTTGGCCAAACTTGGCTGTAAGGTTTTTTGTTTGTTTGTTTTCCCAGAAGAGAGGGCAAAGCCCGTTTGATGAGGGGCAGCAGGCCGCTAACACGCGTGCAGGGGACCAAATGGGGAGAGGGCTCTTCCCCTCGTTCTGCTCATGGGCTTTCCCAGAGGTTGGTCTTTGTGAGTAACAAGATACTGGATTAGATGGATCTTTGGTCTGAGCCAGCACGGATATTCTCAGTTTCTTAAGATGTTTTAACATCTCTGGCCTGCTAATTGGGAGTCAGTACCATGTAGTGGTTAAGAAACTGGCCTGTGAGCCACGATATTACTGGATCAAATCTCACTTCTACCATGAATACACTAGGCACTCCCCCTCAACCTACCCTCCATCTGCAATATGGGGATAATGCAACTGGCCTACCTCACAAGATTGTTGTGACTATTACACCAGAATGTTTATAAAGTACTTTGAATATATATAAATGCTAGCATTTCTACGAAACGTAATTCGCGTATACACATTTATGCACCTCACACACTTTATGTTGTTTTTTCTTTGCTTTTAAAAATATATTTTTTTAAAATCTTTGAACAAACTGTCTAGGGTTAGTTCCTTCTATACAGGGAAAGGGGGGTACTTTTTTGTCAACTTGCAATGACACAAACCAACTGCAACAATAACCTTGCTTCCATAAGTACATATTCCTTCAATTAAAAACCCATTAATGAATGGAATTTCAAAAAAGCAATCACATTCCAAGATACACTGCTTACATAACGTCTCGATTTACTGTCCTCCTCAGAATCACGTCCGAACGGCAAGGAGACGCCCCTCGCATCTAAGGCATTGCGGGTGCCCCTGCCAGACCTCAGCCATAGCCCAGATGCCCCTGCCACCGCTCAGAAGCTCACTCGGGGACACCCTGAGCTCTGCCAGGCAGACAGTGTCCACGGGCACACACTGAGGAGCTTAAAACAACTGCTCCCTTGTGCTGACAGGTCTTAAGAGAAAGGATTAAGGGCTCCTCAAGAAACCAGAGGCCGCTGGGGTCTTGTTACAATGGAACAGGTCGCTTATTCCAGCTGTTTGGTGCTGCAACCGCAAAGCCTGCCACCCATCGTGATCTGTAGCCCCAGGCAGTTGAAAAATTAATAGACTGGCTGCAGCAGAAAGCCTGTGTTGGAAATGAACGGAACATAAATACGCCAGTGCCAGAACTCGGAAAAGCACATCGGGGGAAATGTAGCAACAAGGAGAGGCGCTCTGCCTCGAGTCACTCGGCCAACTGAGTCCATCCGCGGGGTCAACGGTGGGGCCCAGGTTCACCAGAGTCCACGCCTGCAGGGAGTCCTGCGCCTGGATTCCCAGCCTCGGCACTCTGCACTGCACTGGGCGCCGCGCACCGGATCGACGTGAGCCGCCAGCTCCATCTGAAACTTATTTAGCACCCTGGCTTGGGCTCGTATACATGTATTTTCAAAGCCCACCCATTCCTGAAGGACCCAGGTGGGTTAGAAAAGCGCACACGTCCCAGCAAAACGGAACGTCATCAAACTGCAGGAAGGGGGAGGCTGGGCAGTCACCAAGGACACCTGGGAGTTTCTCGACAATTCTGAAACCTAGACAGGAGCGGCATTTGCTTTTCAGCTAGGAAATAGGCGGGCAATTCATTTTAACAAACAGATGGAAACTGGTGTTGAACGTCCGGGTGTTTTCTTGTTTTATAGCAGAGGTTTTCAGACTTTTTAGCTGGAGGGCCGCATCAAATATCTGGCACAGTATCAAGGGCTGGAAAAATAAATAAATAATTTCTAGCCCGACTGTCGCAACAAATGGTCTGTCCTGGCGGAACTACCGAAGGAAGGCAGACAAACAATTTGATACTGCACAGGTGGCCCAATCCTATGCGGGCTATTGCCAACGGAATGGGCACATGTGGTCACAAGCATGCCGTCAAGCATGTTGCGGCTGCACAGTGCTGCTGGCAGACTTCGGTCAGCACGGAAGGTGCAGATGCTGACCAGGGTAAGTGAACTGCTGGGCAGCGGGGAGGCAGGTGGAACAGGAGCAGAAAGGAGGAGGGGGTTCAACCTGGAGGGGGGGCAAAGACAGCGGCAGAGGCTGCCATCATCTCCTATTCCTCCTCCTGGGTCTTTGAGCCCAACGTAGGAGTCCTCAGTCCTGCTATGTTGCTGGCACAGATCTGAGTAGATCCGTAGGGGCTGCCTGGGCCCAACCAAGGGTAAGGGAACCAGTGTTCTCTGACCCCAAGGAGGCAACCTCCAGCTGCCTCCTTTGCCCCGCTGGATACAGCAGCCGCCATTTCGGTGCTGCTGTCCTGTGGGATGGGAGGACTGGGCTGCCTGTTGCCCTAGAAACAGAGGCACAGAACCTGGAGGAGTCTCCTGGAAGCCGGAAGTGACATCACAAAAGGTGAAGATCACAGAGAAGACCATAGAGGTCAGTGTGCTGGAAGAAGAAAAACACTGAATGCTGCTGATGGAGGGATTTCGCACAGGGACTCCGAGAACCACATCATAACTATGAGCTAAAATGAATTTCTTAGAAGTAGTCTGGTGCAGAATGGTTGGGACAGTGGCTGCTGGTCACAGTAGCGGTGAAAGGGGTGGACCTGGAAACTTCTCAGCCTTACTGATGCCCTCCTGATGTTAATTTGGTCGTGGGCAATTCACCCTTCTTTTGCCTGCTAGGATGAAAATCTGCCACTATCTGCCCCAGAGAGCTGCTTGACAGCACCTTGCTCCCTTCCCAATCTGCAGAGGAAACTGCTTCTTGAACTTCGTCTGGCATGGGTGCATTGAAAGGGTATGCTGATGGCACCCAGCTCTTACCCTCCTGAGTCCAAGGGGGCAGTTGAAATCCTGGATCCTTGTCTGGCGGCAAGATGTGGGTGAACAATCTGAAATTAAATCCAAGTAAGACAGAGGTTCTCCGGGTCCAGAAGTCTACGACTCGGGGCTTGTACTATCCTCCTGCTCTGAATGGGGTTGCACCTCCTCTGAAGAAACAGGGGTGCTCTTGGGTTCACAGCTGCTCCTGGATTCCTAGGTGGCGGCTATGACTAGGAGAGCCTTTGCTCAGCTTTGGCTGATTTGTCAGCTGTGCCCGTACCTGGGTGGCTCAGACCTGGATACAGTGACCCATGCCCTAGTGACATCTAGATTAGGCTATTGTAACATGCTCTATGTGGGGCTGCCTCTGAGGTTGGTCTGGAAACTGCAACTGATGCAAAACACAGCCACCCATGTCGTTGCTGGGACTCATAGGTCCGACTCAGTTGGGCCATTGCTTCGCTTACTACACTGGTTACTGGTTTGTTTCCAAGCTTCATTCAAACTTCTGAAGCCCTTTACAGCTCGGGACCAGGGTTCTATGAGGACTGCCTTCTTCCATATAATTTTACCTGTTCACTCAGATCATCACTTTTGTCTGTGCTCAGTGGTGGCTCCTCATTTACGGAATTCCCTTCCCCGGGAATTGGCTCCCTCTCTAGAGAACCTTTGGTGGGGCATCAAGACCTTTTTTCAGGATTGTGTTTTTAATGAGATGATTTTAACAGTTGTGTGATCCTGGTTGTTTGTTCTGTTTTAATGCTTAATGTTTTAATTTGTATTGGTTTTATGTTGTAAACTGCCTTGAATCCCCTTGAATGTGACAGAGAGGTGGGATATAAATTATTTAATGAATGAATGAATGAATGAATGAATGAATGAATGAAGGAAGGAAGGAAGGAAGGAAGGAAGGAAGGAAGGAAGGAAGGAAGGAAGACATTTGCAATAAAACCCAAAAGCAATTCGAAACATATCACTTGTGAAGCGCTATGACAGGCAGCCCAATCCTATAGACCGTGCAGCATCGGCACAACAAGGTTGCGCTGACGCTGCACGCTTAGCGCTGATGCGGCGTACCGATCTGCACCCCCGTGTCAGCGCTCGAGCAGCAGGACCAGCGGGACGTGGGCGGGATGTGGGAGGTGACCATATGGCCATGTCCTAAGCCTGTCCACGAGGCACCAATTCGGGCCGTGCAGTCTCCTCAGATCTGCGCCCGCTCTTTAGCGGGCGCAGATCTGAGGAGCATATAGGGGAGGCCGGAGCCTCCCCTAAGGTAAGGGAGCACACGCTCCCTTGCTGTGGGGAGGCTCCAGCCTCACCTATACTGCGCTAGGATATGGTGCCGGCCGGCCGGCCTCGCCATTACAGCACAGTATAGGATTGCGCCCTGAGAGACCTTCCTTCAGGTGAAGTGGAATACTAAAACGCATTTTGTTTGAAAGTGGGTGTGGGGAGTGCAGTATATATTCAAAATGTTCACGCCAATTTTCATTCCAAAAAATTACATTACAGAATTTCACATCTTTTCAACGCCCTTGAAAACAGGTATGGGGTTGGCCTGGGGCTGAAACGTGAAACAGAGAATTGTGCCCTCAACGTACACCCCAAATTCCCTTGTGATCTCTCACTTATCAAGTATTCAGCATTCAACAAGATGATTTACACCATAAGGTGAAGGGATTGAGCTTGAATTTGAACATGACATGGAGAATAGTGTTCTAAACATGTATATGGAACATTTACTCCAATAGGGGGTCCTGGTGATGACTGAACATGAAATGCAGAATTGCAACCTGAGTGTGCACACAACCTTCATCCAATACTTCATGTTACAAACAGACGTTCTATGTCAACCTGAAGTCTGGTTCCTCTTGGCCAACTAGCATTTCATGCAGACAAAATAAGAATGTAAACTTTTACAGGGGCATTACAAACTTCAGTAACTAGAGTCAGTCATCAGCTGAGAGAGTTCAATGACCATCTTTTGTTGATCCACATTCTGATTTTGTGGGTCTCATTTACAACTTTAATAAGGCATCGCTAAGACACTTAACTATAAAGGATGACAACATGTCTAGACACCAACATCTTTCAGCTAGCCTCATTTCTCTTCTCACTGTGATCAGCCACACAAAAGGTTGCTGGTCCATTTCTAATTCAACCTGGCACCTCCCCTTCCGTGCGTTTGTTCACTCATCTCAAAGGGACTGGCATTTTAAGATTAGGTGAGAAGGGTATTTTTAGATCTTTGCAGTGCTCCAGCATAAACTCCAGGACCATCTTGGAAAGAAAGGGAACCAGACACATCTCAGGTCTGGGAAACGGCTGTTTTCACTTGGGAATAGGTATCCTTCTGTTGTGGGTTCCTCTTAGAGAAATAAACGCTTTTTGTACGTCAAATACTTTGCTGTAGCAACCACAAAAATACACCCTGATCCTCAGCACTAAGAAAACTCTATCGGTGTCCTATTGGGTGAATGAATGGCTCTCGGCATTTTCAAGAAACTTTACTGGGGAAAGTGGCGAAGAGGGGTCTGCTGAGCGCATGGCACTTCGGCTCTGCTAAATCAAGACCACGAAGCAGTGCAGGGGACGGTGGTGGCAGCAGCTCATAGTGGCTGCCTTGGAATTCTGGAATTCCCTTTCCCTGGACACTTTTCCAAACCTCAGCCCATGGATCTTCCTCAGAAACACTGATATCCAGAGGCATGATGGATAAGGCAAGGGTAGAATAATTAGTAATCTTTTCGAATCATGTGAGCTACATACCCAATTCCAAAAGCAAGAAAAATTTCTCTCTTTTGCTTCGGTCCTCATCATACTGTTCAAGATCTTGGCTCCAAAACTCCTACAATGGAGCTGGGAACCACGTACATCTTGGCATCTTGGTACCCAGGAAACCAGAAGTGGGTCGCGATTGCATTTTAAACTCATTCCACAGCTTGGGGAGCCCTGCGGGGGGCTCTCCGGGCTCTCTACACCACTCCCTGGACTGCAGTGCTGCAAGGGGTGAGTCTCAATAAAGGCCCTTTGCCCAGGGCAGTAGTGTGATCCTGGGGGTTGTTTCGCTGCCTTCCCCCCTTTAAAGGGGCAGAAGCCAGTGCTTCGTGACCCACCACGTTGGGAATCACTGACCTACTACGAAAAACAGGACAACGTGTTCCACGAGAAATGTGAGCGAAGGTATTGGCAGCGCACAAGCAGCACCAGGCTTCTCAGGTGGTGTTATTCAAACTGTGGGTTGGGACCCACTTGGTGGGTCATGATCTGATGCTAGGTGGGTTGTGGAAAACTGGGAGCAGCCATCTTGGAAACTGCAGACCTGACTCTTGTTATATTCCTTTTGTGTGTTAACAGTTTGAATTTTCAACTGAAGGTTTTTTGTTTTTTTTTAGTTTTCTTTTAGTTCAGTGCTTTTACATAATATTTTGTCTTAATCTTGCTTTCTGTCAGGGATGTTTCATGGTTGTGAAATTGCTGCAGTCCAAGAGTGCCAGTTTGCATTTCAGGAGTGTCATTTCATTTTGTCACACTGACAGCACTTCCTGCTTGATGATGTCACTTCCTGCCACAACATCACTTCCAGATTAACGACATCACTTCCAGTGGGTCCGGACACGAGTGCCATTCTAAAAAGTGTGTCCTGGTCTAAAAAGTTTGAATACCACTGTTCTAAGGGGTCCAATGGCTGCCACATCTCTATTGAAGAATGTCATCGTTTCAAAACATCTGTAACTTGGCTATCAATATGTTTTATCGGCAGGTAACAGGTCATCAGGACCAAGGAACTGCTTAGATACGTTCGTATGTGGTTTGGTGGGGCTCAGCTGAACAACAGGCTCCGATTTACAGACAGACACATACGCACAATCACACACGCTCGGCTACCTTATCAGGCCCCTGCACATTTCTACACATCCTGTCCTAGGGCTATAGATTTTGTTGTTCCTGAAGTCAGCCCCAATTCATGCCATGGAAAACATCCAGGGAACAAGCCATTCAACAGCTCTCTTGACTCAGGCCTTTCACCTGCTGCGGAGAACCGCCTGTCCCTGGGAGCCACGTCCCTCCCTTCCCGCACGGCTCCTTCTGTCCTCCAGGCTTCTAATTTCGCCAGCCAACGAGCCTTTTACATAAGCACTGCTAATCCTCGCAGTTACAAGCACCTGCCCGCGGAAAGGCCAGAAAAGAGCTGGCCGGCCATGCTGCCATGCGGGGACTGCCTCACTGCCCGGGGTTTCCAGTTACAAACAGTGCTCAGAACGGCCCCTCCAGGTCTAGGACAGAACAAAACGAGGCACAATGTCCTGCCGCCCGCCTTCCCAGCAAGGGCAGGGCAGCCACAGTCCCTGCTGAAGCGTCTGCTTGGAACGAGGAGGAGGCACTGCACATCCCTGAGCTTGTGCCGGCTCCAGCGGGATCACCTTGGTCCTCCTGCGCTTACAGACACAAAGCCTTCAAAGTCTCTCTTCAAAAAGCAATGCGCTACTGTTCTTCTTCCCGAGTCTTATCTGTATCCTTTCCTCTGTTTTACTTTACTTTTGCATCCTGCCTTTTTTACCACAGAGACAACCCAGGGCCAAGGACAGAACAAAGAACAAAATAATAATGAAATAAGCACACACGGTGTGGAGGTAGCACTGAAGGCCATCCAGGAACCCCACCGCCATTAAAACCCTTGGTTCCTCCAAGAGCTGAACCCCCAAAATCCAGGTTTTTAACGAGCCTCCTGAAGGACTGAAGGGTAGCGGCCAACTGAACCTCAACGGGACGGGCATTCAGCAGAGTTGGTGCCAACACTGAACAGGCCCTGCTCTTAGTGCAGGGGCTCCTGAACCTTTTCGCACCAGAATTCACTTTTTAAAATGATAACACTACTGGGACCCAACTAGCTTTATGAGACTAAAAAAAAAGTTGCACCTCACCAGCAGCTGAAGTCTCTCTTTATTCCTTTTTACTACGAAAGGGGAACCTTCTGGAGCATTTGTTGAGCTGCAACACCCTTCATTGGATCGGGCCAACCCTGGTGGCCTAGCATTCCCCTTTGCCAGGCCTTCGATCAGAGCCAAGACTTGGTTCCTACTCATAAGTAAACATGCAAGTGCAGCTCAGTTTCACTTTCCATGGGACTCAATACATATTCCTGGTCAGCTTCGATGGGAGACTTTTTTCTTATTTTGGGGGGGCCAATATTCATTGCATCGAGACCATTCTGATGGCACAACATTCCGCTTAGCCTGCCCTTCGAAGTGGACTGAGGCACACTCATGAACTTGTGTGGCTCAGCTTCACTTTCCTTAACTTTCCTTTTCCTTTAACTTTTCCTTCATTTTCCTTCACTTTCCTTAGGGCTCAATATATTTTCCTCATCAGCTATCAGTGCATCAGTTTCATGACCCACCAACAATCAGGTGGAGACCCTCCGCTTGGGAAACACTGTCTTAGTGGATGCTCATCCCCACTCTAAGGGGATGAGCACTCGAACAAGGCCTGGTAAATTGAGTGCATGCAGCAAGGCACATATGGAAAAATACACTGAGTTCAGAAACGTGTGCATGGATGTGGGGCACCCCATTTTAGCACAGATGAGAATCAGTGATTGGCCCCAAGTTGCCCAATATGCTTCATGGTGTTCCTATATTGAAACAAAGCCACTCTGAAGACCTTTGGGCTGGGGCACTGAAAATGCTCCTCCACCCTGGCAAGGGGGGGAATATGTCCATATAAGAGGAATGCTATTTTGGTCTCCCTACCCCCAGCAGCGTCATGCAGCCGGAACGCTGGGCAGAAGGAACGGGTGAGCGGCAGCCACCCGTTGCATACCGCTCCATTTCGCCGTCTTCCCCGCCCCCGCTGCCGCTCACCCGTTCCTCCCGCCCAGCGTTCCGGCTGCATGACACCGCTGCCTACCCCCAAAGCTTCTTCTCACAAGGCAATTCTTTCCACAAGCTTTGGATCCCCCTCATCTCTGATGTACAGGCTTCCCACAGTCACCAGCATGTGACACACAATACATTTTCCATTCATGGTGACAATCAGAATTGTTTGTCCACACAAAATTCTTTTAGATTGTGAGCCCTTTTGGGACAGGGGGCCATTTAACTTTAATGTTATTATTTGCGTGTAAACCGCTTTGTGAACTTTATGTTGAAAAGCGGTATATAAATACTAGTGATTGATTGATTGCACAGCCAGGATTACCGCAATTGTTCCAGTACCAGTTTAACCTCAGAGTTAAAAGCTGAATTCTCATCTTTCTCTCCTGAATGTGCTACCAGCAACCAGTCTCAGCATTTCTAAAGCACATTGTCAGTATTCCTGACAGCCACCACACAAAGACGGTCAAGTCTTACACTCTCCAGGTCAGGTAGCGGAGGCTGCACCACAAGGGCTTGCCTGAGGCCACAATGTGAACTTGCGACCAGGACCAGCCTCAAACTGGCTTGTAGCTCATGCTCCTTCCTAGGCCCTGTGCTGGCTCCAGATTCCAGCGTCATCTTCCCATCAGGTCCCCTGCTGCCTGCAAGCACCGCAAAATGAGAAACACTCATTTGAGCCTCCTGGGACTCCTCGGAGATTCCCATCTACAGGAGCAACAGTTAATTAACTCTGCCTACAGGGACGCAGCACGCATATTAATGACGGAATGCTGATTGTAACCGAGCTTCTCTTTTGAGCCCAGGCCTCCCGGCTACAATGTTTGCTTGCTTGCTTGCTTATTTCAGGTACAGCCACCAGAATTTGGTGCCCGGCACCCACAGAGTTTGGGACCCTGCTTTCTGAACTGAACAAGCAAGAGAACAGAGCCCAGCTTTGCACCTCACAGATGATCCAGCAGACTTCTTAGCTGCAACACCCTTTTTCTGCACTTGGTATTTTTAGCTCATTGTTTTCTATTTTGGCAGCTGAGAAAGCGCAGCATGTAATTCTACCTCGAGTTTCATATTCCTTCTTAAAAGTGAATACAACATCCTGTTTATAATAATAAAATCACCAGTTGGCAGGATGACGCTCAGCAGAAAAAAAGAGGAAGAGAGAGAGAGAGAGAGAGGGAAAGTGAAGGGGAAAAGAGAGAGAAAAAGAGAAAGCAACTGGAAAATTTAGAGCTAGCAAGTTTTGGTGCCAAGTTTCACATTTGCGCTGGTCCAGAGGAGGTCACTAGTCCAGCTTGCTGCAGAGCTGAGGAATGGATTGCAATCGGCACAAACTCTCCCTTGTGAAGAGGACAGGAGCCACCTCCTTTCAAACAAAGGGCAAAGTTCTGCCCTTTTCAAGAAAAGTGATGCAATGCTTTTTCCACCTGGACAATGGGAGAGACGACGGAAAAGGCTGTGCTCCTCAGCCCTGAATGACCCTCTTCTCTCTCTCCAGGATTCGGGGTTTTCTGTCTTTCCCACTATGGGAGGACTTTCCTGGCTGGGTTACTTGCTCTAGTTTAGCAGCAAGACAAACAAAAAAGATATGAATGAAACTAAGAACATTTGGAATGAGCCACAAAAATAGCTTTGGGGTTTTTAAGGTTCTGTCAATCTTTTTTTTCCTCCAGTGTCACCCCTGCATGGGGGAAATTTGCATCTCAACATTTCCTTTGACCAGCTGGACTTCTTTATTGAAGTCTGTGCCATGAAACTGACGGGGGTGGGTGTCCGCAAAAACAGAGGAATAAACTCGAGAGGAAGGAGAAAATATTGGAGAAGCAGGAGAGGAAGGGGCCAAGCATCCTGTCACTTTGACTACTGCCACACCACATCTTTAGCCCTCTTAATGCTTTTGAAAAGTTACAAACGTTGCAAACACAATTGCACTTAACTGAGCTGAGCTGCCTCTATTCAATCTGAGCCCACCAGGCCGGGGGGGGGGGTGTTTTTTTTTTAACAGTGCCCTTCCCCCAAGGAACGCAGGATGGTATATGTAGTTGCTTCCCTTCTTTCGTCCTAGCAACAACCCTGTAAGGTAGGTGAGGCTGAGTGTAGCATGGAGGAGAAGGGGGAAATAAGGTTTGTGGCGAACACAAAGAGACTGGCTGGTGAGCCAAGCCACCATTTGTGGACCCCAGAGATGAATCATTGCCCATGATTCGTTGGCTTAATCCTGAAGGGCAGGAATCCCTTAAGCCTCCAAAGATGAGGAACAGATATGAAGATTTCTGGGTCTTTAAAGAATCCTAAGCATGTTTCTTGTTGAACTGGAGACCAGAAACACATAACATATCTCCTGGAAGAAGCTGACAGTTTTGTTTTTAATGCGCCTGAAGAGGGAGTTCCAGGGTACTGAAAATCCTGCTGCTGTCACCCGCACAAGAAGATCTGATCAAAATGTTCTGTAGTGACGGTCCCCAATTTTTCCCTATTTTCTATCATTTTGGACCTTTGTAGCACTTCAGAGGATTTTGGATGCCACCATCCTGAAAAGGCTGCTGAGTCACCCAGACACAGTAGCCTTCATCCTTGGGATGTGTTGTTGAGCACTGAGCATCTTCTTCTTCCCCAACAAAGAACTTGGCTTTGAGACAGTTCACTGAACTGTGAAACTCACCAGACTTCCAAGAATAGGATAGTCAGGAGGTCAGGTGGCACACAAAACCCTCTACATATCGGCCCAGGTTCAACAGCAGAAGTATTTTGTGCTTCATGGGGGAGGGATGGTCTCACCCACTCACCTTGCTGCAAGTTTAAGTGACAGGAACAGAACTTGGGAATAACATAAGTAGGTATCATATCCTGGCTGTGGCAGGGTTTTGTCTTATTGCCATTTGCCTTTTAGTGTCCTCGCTAGCCTTTCCCGCTGCTCTCTCCCGCCCCCAACTTGCAAGTACCATTGTATTATTTTCATCCTATCATCCTAAAGCTAAAAAAATCAACGCACCATGGAAAAATAGAGGCACTACAGTTCCCAAATTTGAATCATTTTCTCAAAGATGCCTTCTGTCCCCTCAAGTCCTTTGATGATCAAACTCACAAAACGCACACACTGTTTTCCCCAGGGCAGAACTTCAGGCAAACAGAGTTGCTTTCCACAGCTCCCAAATCCAGTCTGGCAGCACGGTCCAAATAGCATCCAAAGGTAATGATTCCCGCAAAGGGAGAATAAGCGAGCACAAAAAGGGTTGCAATTACCTTAAATCTCTTCTCTTGGCAAACTCTGCTGGCGGAATAGCCCAGGGTAGATTCTGGGGGAGGCACTGGGTGGCCTCTGGGGAGAAATCTGAGAAATCTACTCCGTATTCCATCAGGATCCCGTCTGTCTCAGGCTCAATTTCTCCAGCCTGCCCAAGACTTTGAGCCAAGCGCCTGTACAGAAGAAGCAGAAAAGAAGCGGGCTTATTTTTTTATCGAGGTACATCCTCAAGGAGACAGGTGGGGCTGCTATGGCCAAGACTGAGTAAAGGGCTGCAAACTGGGTAAGGGGATTCCTTTGATGGAGTTGCATCCTGCATAAAAAAGGCTTTTGACAAAAAGCGGCCCAGTATGGAGCACGCCCACACATTGAAAAGCACCCTGAAGGCTGAAAGGGAGCTCTGAATATCCGCAGCAGTCACAGACAGGCGCTCCCACTCCACTGAGCAGAACTGGGAGGGGAGGCTTATAGACCACAGCAACCCGAAATACGGTTCTTCTTGGTGAGGTGTGGTGAGCTGGCCTTCTGCTGTATCTCATCATCTGGCTCGCTTGCACCTTAGGAGTACTATTTTAGGGAGGTGAAGGGGAACCTCACCTGAGGACACATTCAAGCTCAAAGCATATTGAAGTCTATTTTACTGGCTGTGGGCCGATTTCTGTTCACTAACATACATATAAGCAAGAGGGCCATACACAGTGATGTCAGTCAGGGGGAACGGACCAGAACGGGCGTTCCGGATCCTAACGGGCTCCGTGGCTGGTTCCGGGTTCCCGACAAGTGCCAATCAAAAGTGAGTTCCTGTTCCTAAATCATCTGAATGACACCACTGGCCATACATACAGCAAGAGGGCCAGAATCCAGCCCATGGAGACCCCCGACTTGTGTGCCCACTATCTGGCCCATGGCAGCTCAAATTCTGGACTTGCCGTGGCCCAGGAACTCGTGCAGGCATCGGGTCTGAAGCCAAGGCTTCCCCAGCAGCCGCATGGGCTATTGGGGCTTGCTATGCAGCTGCGCTGGCCAAGGATCTGCCGCCCAAGCCACCAGGGACTGCCCTGAAGCCATGCCAGCCTTGCAGGTAAGTAGATCTATGCTTTCCCCCTTATTTTCACAGCTATTTTGCCTGGTTTCTCAAGAGATCTAGGCCTTCTTTCCCCCTTCCCCTTACTGTCTAAGTGACTTGGGCTGATTTGTCAAAAGGTATTTCTGGATCTGGAGGATTTTTCTTTTGGGAATAACCTTAGACAGTTGTCTATGGTGTTTTTCTTTCTTTCAGATTTCATTTTCTTAATTTAGAAATGTTGCCTGGTAGTGGTGGGGAGGATCTTTGTGTGGGGAATAATTTTGGAAAGTGGTTTATGGTTATTCATTTATCTATGTTCCATGTCTTCTGTATTTGTTTAAATTTATTTTGTTTAATCAAAAGACTGCATGTGAGTTCATCAATAAATAAATCAACAATATTTATATACCGCTTTGCAACACAAAGATCACAAAGCGGTTTACAGGCAAATGAAGTTAAATGGCTCCCTGTCACAAAGGGCTCACGATCTAAAAAAAATGGAGAACACCCCCAATGACAGCCACTAGAAAAGACACTGCGCAGGGGTGAAGAGAGACAATTGCTCTCCCCCTGCTAAATATAAGAGGAGCACCACTTGGAGAAGGGCCTCTTGCCCAGTTAGCAGGGGTTAATCCTTCCATCCTCCTCCAGCATGTTTCACCTGAAGCTTATGCCCTGTCAGTCTCTCTCCACCTTTGTGATGCCCCTTTTTCCCACCCCACAAGCCTGTAAGCCAGTGGTTCTCAAACTCCCCAGACCCCCCAAGAGGTCGGCACTTCATGCGGTAAGCACTAAAAAAAAAGGCCCTTTACACCCAGCAGCAGCAGCAGCACCATCTTCCTGATTGCATGGCTGCCGTCCCCCACTCCCCCAGACCCTTGAAAGGCCAGTGACAGGGCTTCTCAGGCTGGGACACTGCGAAGCCCCAGTTTGAAAACCTCTGCTGTAAGCCACTGATGCCACCCCTCCGCACCCCACAGCACTTCCTCTCTCTACCCTCGTCTGCCAGCTCCCCTTCTCTGGCTCCTGTTTTGGCTCTGCTTCTACCTGCCTCCCCGCTCAGCTTATCTATTCTCCCCGCTGAGTTTGGGAGCCAAAGCGCACACGGTTCTCACTCCCAGCAATCTCTTCCAATGAAGGCATCACTGGCGCAGATGGCCTGAGCAATGCAGCCGGCTGCCGACAAGACGGAAAACTGGCATCAACGCCATCATGCACCTTGGGGTCCACAGAATACAGTGAAATTCCGGAATGCTCCCATCCCAGCTCCTGCTTTTAATGGACGCTGGCAGAGCTCAGATGTTCCTACAAAGAAGTGGGAAAGGGCTGCACAGTATGGGCATGGGGAATCTTTTTTTGGGGGGGGGCGGGGTGCAAATAGGCAGAAAAGGGGCCGCAATCAGTGTTGTGCAGATCTCTTTAAGAGAATTAGACAACAGGCAGACATGACTGACTTTAGGAGAAAATGGCGTATGCAGAGCAGTCTGGGCTGACAATAATTAGGAGTCATTTAAAAAGAAAATTAGTCTAGCATTAACAGGCTGGGGAAATCTCTGAGACAAATGACAAGTGCCAAGTTACAGGAAGCAAGGAGGTCCCCCATGATGCAACACTGAGTAGTCCAGCAGAGTAGTTTTGAACAAGGTGGCCTGGCAGGTCTGGTTTCTTGTGTTTTTCACTAGATAATCAATGGGGCTGTGGGGGCAGAACAGCACATACCCTGGAGTTGTATATGCTACATATTATGCTGCAATGCGTTCCCCCCGCTTCGAGTGATGGGAAATTCCTGGCAGCTGCTACCAGATTTGATTTTCTTTCTTTGGGAGAGCTCTGGGGACCTTCGTCTAGCCACTTGGTCACTCCCTCTACCCAGCCTTCCTCCCTCTATTACCAGACTCCCTGGACTAGTGAGTGGGAATGGTCTCAGCTGGCTGGGGCTGGGGTGGTTTAGCCACCTGGATACCATGGCGCACAGAGCACATTCGCCCTCTAGGTGATTTCCATACACATCCCTCTTCAAACAAAAATGCAGCTTGACACATGGTCAAGCACGGAATTCTGGAAACTATTTCGGATGATACAGTCCCATGAGCCTTTTTGCTCCTTGAGGCCCACCTCCCTCTCTTTCCCCAATCTTTCATTGCCATAAAGTCCTTGGTCCCTGCTGGGGTAGAGGGAAGACCTACCCAGGCACCAGTTGGGAGCCCTCCCAGAAATTTCACCTCTGCGCTCTCACTGGTGCATAGGGACTTGTGACAGCCAGAGAGCTACTCCAAAGTCTGTCTGAGACCCTCGCGCCGACCCTATTTTAGTTTCGGCAGAAGCACCAAACCCTAAAGCACTGGTTCACCAACCTGTGAACCAGTCGAGGACCACAGGTGGTCTGCAAGACCATGAGAAGTGGTCCATGAGATCTTGGGGGGGGGGGAAATCACCTTTAATCACCTGTGAGGGCTGTGAGGATCACCCACATAGACCACCAGAAAGAGCAGAGAACGGAACGCCCACAGCTGCAGCATCCAGCAAAAGTGGCAACCTACAAATTTTCCCTATAAATAATAAATCTAATAAATCTTTTCTAATTATTACAAATGTAGTTGTATTTTTGGTGTGCGTGGGGATCAGGGGTTACATGAAGTCCACGACAATTCCAATTTTTGCCTCCGTGATCCATGGGCTTCAAAAGGTTGGGAACCACTGCCCGAAAGGTGGCTCCCAAACTTACTGAGGCCGCGGTGTCCTCCTTTCTCAGCAGCCTATCATGATGGTGGCTTGCCGCAGAACTGCAGAAGATCTTAAACAAAATCTTGCACAATTTTGGCCCAGACAAGATGGCAGAGCCCTGGAGAACCAGGAAGAAGAGGCCATTGGTGACATCCCATGGTGCTCCTGTGAGTTCACCATCAGGCTCCGCAGCGCACAGTTTGGAAACAACCAGTGATGTCATGCAGGGGGTACGTGGGAGTACGCGAGTACCGGTTTCTAGGATTACAGCTGGCCCCGCCCATTTGCCCACCCACTCGTCGACTCCGCCCTCTGCAACGTTGGAATTTCCTGCATGTTTGAGTTGCCTGCATGTTCTCAGAGCCAGGCAGGCAGGCAGGCAGCGAGCGGAGCCTTTCCTTTCCTTGCCACTGAAAAATGAGTTGCTCTGGGGTTTTAACATGATGCCAGGCCTCCTTCACATGTTCTGGGGGTGCTGTGGAGTCCTGCTGCAATTGTTGGGTCAGTTTAAAATCATCTGAGGCCTCAAAAAGGGCTTTTTTCATGTCCCTTCCTGCCACGACATCACTTCTGGCTTATGACGTCACTTCCGGTGGGCGGGTCCCGACACGTGCCAATCAAAAGTGAGTACCTGTTCTTAAATCATTTAGATGACACCACTGGAAACAACTGAGCTAGAGGGACCCAAATGTGCATTGCCATCTAGCTGACTGCTGGCTGGACAGTGTGCTTTAATCACCTGCACTGGTTACTGGTTTACTTCTGGGCCCAATTCAAGATGCTGATGATTCCCTTATTCCGGTATGGCTCAGAGCCTGAAAGACCCCTTTTTCTCCCACTCCTTCCCAGGAGGGTTGCCAGCCCCTCCCAGATTAGCCTGAAGCCTTCAGGAATTAGCATCAGCCTCCAGGTGACTCCTGAAAGCAGTGCTGGAGATTTTAAGAGGATTTCCAGGAATTTCCAACATTACATCATGTTGGCGGGGGGGGGGGAGCTTCAAGGAACAGCTTCAGTCAGAGTTGGCAACTCCGCTGCCAACACGTAGCCGCCTGCACACTTTGCTCCCTGTCAGCCCTTGCCCTAAGTGCTGCCTCTGGGTGAGATCAGGCTGGCAGGAATGAGGAACCTGAATTTCTCAGGAACAGAGCCCAGGCAGAAAACCTCTCGCCCTCAGGGGAGGGAGACACAGCCCAGGTCTGAATTTCTTTTAAATGTCAGGTAAAAACCCTGACATTTTTGCCAACCTAGCAGTTCGAAAGCATGTAAAAATGCAAGTAGATAAATAGGTACCACTTTGATGGGATGGTAACGGCGTTCCGTGCGCTGTGGCATATAGTCAGGCCGGCCACAGACCATGGAAGCTTGTCCACCTCTACAGGCTTAGAAACGGAGATAAGCACCGCCCCCTACAGTCGGGCACGACTAGACCATTTGGTCGTGGGGAAACATTTACCTTTTAAAAACTCTTCTTTTCCAGCTGGCTTTTGGGTTATGGTGTTCCTTTTGGTGACTGTGATGTCCCAGTGTTGAATTTATTGATTTTCTTTGTGTTTTTAATATAATGCTGGTAGTTCAGCACTCCCTAAAGTGTGGGTCCTGATCTTCAGGCACAGTGGGTTGCAATCTGAGCCCTCCCATCCACCTTTACATAGGTTTGGCTCCAGACAGCCACTTCTTCAGAAGCCTCCATAAGTTGGTTTGCTTCCAAAACCTGGACGTGGCCTAGGAGGCTCCCACAGAGGCCTGCAGAGTGGGTTGCTGGGCCGGGAGAGGCCTCCAGCCTCACCATCAGCATCACGACCCACCGCAGAGGACAAGATGGGTCACAGTGCTGCCGAGAATGGGAACTCCTGTTCCTATTCTAGTCTATACATAAAGTTACTTGTGTGTCTATTTTTATCCAAATGACACCCCCTCCCTGCAATGAGGAGCCCCACATGTTACATCTGTGGGGAGCTGCCCTAGTGACCTCTATGGGGGTAGAAGGGCAAGACAAATACATTCATAAAAATAAATACGTTTGGGGCTTGCTTTTACACAGAGGTGGCATGGTGGCCCAATCTGAAGGCAAAAGGCTTGTAACTCTAGTTTCATATTTTTTCATCAAAAATTCTCACTCCTCAAAGGGCCCAAGACATTAATGCAAAACAGCACATTTGGGGGCCCAGAGCAGCTTCAGGGGAAACGTTTCAGGGACAAAAGGAAAAAAATGCAAGGATTAAACACTTTCTACTTCCACAATGTCAATCCAGGTCAGGCCCCAACAAGACTATTATTTGAGAGTGCAAATAAGCCCCAAACTAGGCAAGGACACATCTAACGCCTTGCCTAGTTGATCCTTAAGTATCTGCATCTGCTTGCCTTCACCTCACCACCACCGCCTCTCCCTTCCTTTCTGACCCTCTGCGGTCTACCCACTATCAAATTTTAGGCAGTTAATTCCTTGGGGCAGGGACCTCCCAGCCGTTCTGAATCAGAGTTGGAAGGAAACTTGGAGCTCAACTAATCTTGTCCAACGCTTGCTCAGCACAGACAACTATTGCAGCATCCCTGGCAGACGGCCTGCCAGCCTCTGCATGGACACTTCCAAAGAGGAGAGCCTCCAACTGCACGAGGCAGGCTGTTCCAGTGCCAGACAACTCTCACACTTCGGAAATGCTTCTTCAGTTGCTTTACTTAAGTGCAACAGACACATATGATACATGGTGGCCTTCCCCATGCACATATTGCCTTCCCCATGTACTTACGGTACATGGGGAAAGCAACCACACCACTGGCTCAAGGAGCTCTTCCAGTCCTCGGCATTAAGAGCAGCTCCAGAAACTGCTCAGGATCATTAGTCATGGGGCTCAATCCCGTTCCAGTGACATTTGGACTCCCATAACAGGTTATGCACTTTTTTTTCCTAAAGATGAAACTTTTCAATTACAGTTCCCTTTGTGTGATGCAAAGACCAAGAATTAATGGCTCCCTGGAGAGTTTCTTTATATTATCCAGCTGGTGACCGCGCAAGGGCAATATCCTGCTATACAGAACAATGTGAAAAGATGAAAAGGGGCTGGAGAACAAAAGGGAAAGAAGGCAAGGAAGCATCAGCCCAGATAGCGCAATTATTATTTCCATGGAAGGAAAACATCTGAAGGATTCTATATATAGAACACTTCATATTGTAATGACACTTATCGGGGCTAGGAGAGCCTGCCTATGTAAACTGTCTTATCTGATGAGAAATCTGATTATGAGAAAGGCGGTTTATAGTTTTTTGGCACTCCTTATGAAAAACATTAACATGTTCATTTAGATTGCCCTCACTTCCAGGCATCTTCCGTGGCAATACCATGCAGCCAAATGCAACTGGTTAATTAGTACTGGGATTTCATTCCAGTCATAGCGTAATTCAGTATTGTTGGGGGACGATGGAATCACTCATGTGACTATGCCTTCAAAGGAGAGCCTAACAGAAGGATCTTTGACACCTGAAATTCCTGTTAAACAGGGCAAAGTAACAGGCATGCACAACCTTTAAAAAAAAAAATCAGAAAAGTAAAAACAAATAGATCCCAAGCATCTCCTGCTTAGCATGTTGGACTAGGGCTGGCATTGAGAGCCATGGAAATCAACCAAGACAATCAGGAGTTCTCCACACCTTCAATGTAGACAATTCAACAAAATATACATGAATCGTCGCTTAGCGAGGTCCCCTAATTCCATAACAGCAGCTCCTGAACCAGCTTCTGATGACTCTGTAAGGCACCCAGCTCTCAGCCCAGGCCTTGCCAAGCTACAGAGTCATGCCCCCTGCATCCCTGAGCCGGCATGTCTATTGGCCAGAGGTGCCACCAAGGCAGCAATACAAGCTCACGCAGGAACCTGCTCAGGGGACCCCAACAGACAATGCA
Source organism: Lerista edwardsae (assembly GCA_029204185.1). Taxonomy (NCBI): domain Eukaryota; kingdom Metazoa; phylum Chordata; class Lepidosauria; order Squamata; family Scincidae; genus Lerista; species Lerista edwardsae. The sequence goes on along the minus strand of JAJKFI010000150.1, from coordinate 544,617 downwards.
ACGGCACACTCCAAAGAGTGATGAAGAGGGCACAAAAGATCATTGGATGTCCTCTTCCCTCACTGGAGGATTTGTATAATATGGGATGTAGTAGGAAGATACAAAAAATCTTGAGAGATTCTTCACATCTGGGTCACTCGATGTTTGAGATCTTACCGTCAGGAAAAAGATATAGAGTGTTGAAAGCTAGGACAAGTAGATTTAAATATAGTTTTTACCCAAGTGCGGTGATCAGGCTAAATGCAGAGTTTTGAATCTGGTGGTCTTAACAAATGTATACCTCATGGTTGTATGGTACCTATATCCATATTTTTTTAGTGTTGTTTTAATTGTTATTTGTATATGTTATTTGGTGTTGTCCAGCTGTATGATGTGAAGAGCACCTCATTTCGTTGTTCTCATACCTTGAGTACAATGACAAATAAATTTCTATCTTTCTATCTATCTATCTTCTTCTGTGAAGCCTCAGCTCCACTGGGGTCTGCTCTTCAGGCTGAGTCACAGTTCTCCATCCTCCCACGCAGGAGCAGCAGCTGGGCCATTTACCTGTTTCAGGCCCTGCCAGGGTGATAGGCTGCTACCTCCACACATTACCAGTAAAACGCTGGCTCCAAGCAAAACATGACAGCCTTCCATCAGTTAAGCCACATTCCTCAAGCCTGCAGAGATACAAAAGGCTCAGATGCGGAGCACACAAGCGCAACTGCTACTCAGGTGCCTCCTGCAGTCACTCCCAGATTCCAACAAACCGCAATGCAATGAGCACCCTACAGCACCTGTGGTTTACACTGACATCCTTCCACATAAGAGACACCAAATTCAGTTTGCTCGATTACATGAACTAAACCAAAGCCTCCAAACCTCTGTTAAGGTAACAACACAACCTTGCTGAAATGAGAATGCACCTTGCTACTGACCACCAGGTGGTACTCAAGAGTCACAGAAGTGAGCTCCCCTAAAAGGGGACACTCCAAGACACGGCAAAGTTTTGCCCACACCTGGCCAGGACAGCACTCTAAAGTGGATTCCAAAGGCACGACACCCCCAAGAAACTCTGCTCCTTTTGATAGCAAGCTGCAGAGAAGCATCACACTGCTTGAGACAAGCAGTGTGTTTCTCAGGACACTGACAAAGGGCAGGCGATGGCTCCATAGCAGCTCACATTCTTCCACCAGGCAAAGATGGGGCCGAGGAGAGCAGGTTGGGAGACCGAGATCAATGGCAGGACAAGCACATCTAAAACCGACACAGGTGCAAAGCACAGACATCATGCACAGGCACACATGTCCCTGCGTCAACACAATCATCTCTCGACACAGACAGCCCAGAATCCCTGGAGTTAAGACACACACATTGTGTCAGTGGTGTTATTCTGCCGGAACGCTGGGCGGGACATCCGGGTGATCGACAGCCCGCCCGTCGCGTTCTGCAGTGTTACGCCGCTTGCGTAACCAATTACGCCGCTTGCGTACGTTACGCAAAAGGCGGAACGCTGCGGAACGCGACGGGCGGGCTGTCAATCACCCGGATGTCCAGCCCAGCGTTCCGGCAGAATAACACCACTGCATTGTGTGTAGTCTTGTTAGCCACCCACATTCCTCTTTTCCCTGCTATATTAACCACTTTGTGAACCTTTTTTTGTTTTAAAACGAAACAGTATATCTAACAAAACAAATAGGTAGCATCCAAACACTGTGCTTGCAAAAGAAACGTCCTTCCACTCCCCACCCCTCCCTCAAGAACCCCCTAAAAACTGCAGCCGAGGGACAAGGAACCTTTGGCTTGGGATAAAGCACGGGGGGGGCGGTTTCGGGGAGGGGGATATCCAAAGGCCCCAAAGGTGAACTCCAAGCAGGTTGCTTATTCCTCACTTTTCTCCACTGCTGCCCTTGCTCCAAGGAGCTCAGGGTGCTGTTTGTCCACCCAGCAAGGCTTTGAGACAGGCTAAGCTGAGAAAGAGTGACGGGCCCAGGTTGACCAAGGAAGCCTCCAGGCAGGGAGGGGATATGAATCTCGTTCTTCCAGGACCAGGGACAACACTAGAACCATTATACCATCCGGCTCTCATCTTACAGCTTCTGGACCCCACCTAACAACACTAACATGATGCTCGTAGGCAAAGCTTGATGCCAAGTCCATGTGCACTGGTGAAGGACAGTCACAACAGCCCATGGATATGCACAGGAGAGTCGTCCCAGATGGTCTGTCCCCCTTCAGCCAGCGGCCACATACCCGATGGCAAAATTGCTGTCTTCCCTCCAGTCCACGAGAGAGCAGATGAAGAGCGTGTTGGAGTAGTCCTCAGGCCTGGTGGCAAAGTCCGGCGGGCAGTCAGCCAAGGCCACGTACGCACGAGGCACTCTGTGGTCCACAGGGGAGAACATGGCACACTTCTTGAACAGTTCACTGTTGCGGTCAGGCAAGAGCCGGATGAAGCCTGTGGCTGCCCTGGAGTGCTTCCGCTCCAAGATGAACACCACCTGGGGGGGGGGGGAGAAATACAGGAGTTGCACGGTTAGGGTCTGAAGGGATGCTTTCACCCAGGGGCAAGATTGCAAAACCCACAACAAAAACAGCCTTCAGCACTCTCAAAAGGATCAGGGCTCCTCAGCTGAACACGCCAGAGGTACAAACTTGGACCTCAGCTTACAGGTTGGGTGCATTCGCTCTGGTCAGAGGCTGTAGCAACGCTTGTGAGATCTTCCCCCTGCAGGGACAGAGGGGCCACAGGCATCCAGGCCATGTCCCAGTTCCCTTTTTGCCTCAGCCTGAGCAGAGCACACCAAACAGTCAGCGGCAGAAAGGTTCCTAAACATTATCTGAGGTGGGATGTAATAAAAGGCAGCACAGGGCAGGGGAAGAGGCTAGTGGGACCACAGAAGGCATGCGGACGCTCAGACCCTGTTGAAAGCAGTCCAGTACTTTAATGGACTTAATTATACCACAGTCTGACAATCAAGCTAATGCTTCCACCACGGAGCCCAGCACACAGAGCCAACCACATGAAACTGCCTTTTATCATTCCATTGGGCTTATCTAACCCAGTATTGTCCATTCTGACGTGAGTTCAGATTTCCAGGCAGGGAGGGTCTTTCCCAGACTTTGAATCCAATGTCCTTCCAGTTTAAGAACGTATGTTCTGAAATGCTGAACAAAGGAATTGCCAAGGACTGAACCTGGAACATGCAAAACACACACTCCAGCGCTGAGCTGTGCAGCCTACCCAACCGAGTTATCCCATTTTATCCTCACAATAACCGCCCCCTGGCTGATAGACAGCGACTGACCCAAAGCTACCCAGTGACAGAGTTGGGATTTGAACTGGACAGTTATGGCAGCCATAACTGGGCATCTCATGTCATGAATACCGAAAAGCAAAAGGTTGCAATGAGAGGCTTATGGTGAAGCTGCTGCTTTCAGGACAGCAAAAATCAGTTCTCTGGATAGTCTCATTAGGTTGGCTCTGACGGGACACTACCTTGGCCGTCTTTTGAAGAAACTGATCTGGATCATTCGCCTTGGAGAAATCTTCCTGCTTCACATGGTGGACACCAGTGGTCTCCGTATCCCTCCCTACAGAAAAACACATACACATTGTAATTACTTGCACGTCCTTTCCTTCCTTCCTTCCATCTATTTATGTCCCTTTTTGGCAGACCCACGGGTCAGTTTCAAGTGCTAGCCCAGATGGAAAGAAGCAAAATGTTATATCAAAATAGCCATGGAACAAATAGCGGCATTTCAACATCCCTCCAGGCCGCAATGGAGAACAGATATATGGTCAACTTCCATTGTGCACATCTGCTAAAATCAAAATAAACCCCAACATTTACAAGCACATCTATACCAGCCATAATAAACAAAATGGTGGAACACAGTCTATTTATTAAATGCAAATAAAAGTGTTTGGCTTTCCTGGCATTTCTTAAGTTGGGGTCACTTCACTTTTCACACTACATAAATAGTCTGCTTTAAGTGCTCACATTCATTAAAATGTTTAATTTCCTTTTAAGAATGTTATGCAAGGTTATAAAATGCATATTTAGCCTAGGAACCAAAACCGCACCTTGCAAGGAGATAGTCTTCGGCTACGGCCCAGCCGTTATTATTAAAAACGGCTCAGGAGGAGTTACATGTGCTCAAAACACATCCACCTCTAGACGCGGAAAAGGATTCTTCCTCCAGATGCCAGCAAGACGCAAAGCAAGAGACACCGCACGGATTGCTCTGGTCCTACAAATGCAGCGGGAAAGGTAGCAGTGGGATGCAGACTGGGGAATGCCAAGTTGAATATTCTCCAATGTAATCCCCTCCCCCCCCAAAAAATTCCCTGTGAATAGAAGATCAGCATATAAAGAAAGAGAAGTTCCCATTGAGCCTCTTGAACTGAGTTGCTACTTCCAGGGAGTGTCAATGTAGGGGAGAGTGGGGGGAATGCAGTCACCTGGCGTGTAGTGGCTAAGCGAATCAGGACCTCCCAGCTTGCAAGCAGAAAGAACCGTGAGCCAGATCACCGTGGCACTGCCAGCGCCTCGGGCCAGCATGTGGCTTTCACACTAGCAGGGATCAGGTGACCCAAGAAGCCAACAGGCCCCCCTCTGACCCAGCCCCCGTCTCCGGCCCCTCCGAGTCGCTCACAGACTGACCCCAGCCCCGCTTTGGACCTCTCGCTGAATCGCCAGCCCTGAAAGGCCAGGTGGCGCCAAGGAGAGAGCAACACTCTCAGCCTACACGTTCACTCTCGCCACTGCTAAGGCAGTCACGGCAGCGTGTTTGAGGGCTAAATGCTTGTATTTCATTCGTGCCAGCCAGGAAAGGGTGAACTTCCCAAGCTTATGCTTTGCCCAAAAGTTAGGAAACCTTGTGGTGGATTCCTGTAGGAAAAGGAAAGGGCTTCCCCCACTTCGCCTTCCACCGTTCACCTTTGCAGGCAACGTTTTGTTCAGCATCACTCCCCAGCGTTCACTCACAAGACGAGGCTGCTCCAGCAGGGGGCAGGACTGACTCTTCACCCCGCGTGCTTTTCAAATGCATCTCCCAGTTGGCTTATTGATTTCCCCCCTGCAATTCTCTGCCCCTGCAGAATTAAAAGAATGCCTAAGGTTGCAGTCCTTTCCACATTTACCTAGGAGTAAGCCCCCCCCATAAAGGGATTACTTCTGAGCAGACATGCATAGGACTGGGTTCTAACCAGTGGTGTCATTCAAATGATTTAGGAACAGGAACTCACTTTTGATTGGCACTTGTCGGGAACCCGGAACCAGCCACGGAGCCCGTTAGGATCCGGAACGCCCGTTCTGGTCCGTTCCCCCTGAATGACATCACTGGTTCTAACACAAGCTATCATGGAAATAACACTATTCGTAATGTGACTGATTTAATATACTTCCAATTATCCCTTTGTAGTCTCTTTGTTGTAGAAATTCAGTTTATACGCTCCTCAAGGCAGAGACTTGTATTGGGGGCATTACATTACACTGGTCAGCTTACTGTCTAAATTCTGTAAATGAGAAGATAAGACATTGAGGGAGCTATCTTCTAAGAGCAAGTGTGCCGACACTACATCCTCGTGTCAGCACAACATCACAAGTGCCAACGCAGGACGCACCCCGGCGCTGTCGCTAGAGCTCTTGGGCTGCCGTGAGCGTGGAGCCAGCTGAACTCGACTTAACTGGCGCAAGGGTGGTTCTGGGAGGGCAGGCGGGAGGGAGGGAGGGAGGAACTGGGCAGGCGGGCCGGTGGGCGTGCATCCAAGGCTCCGTCCTCAGACCGCGCAGCTTGTATCAAGGCCACGTGGCTTCCTCAGATCTGTGCCTTACAGCAGGTGCAGATCCGAGGAGACACACGTGGAGCCTGGAGCCTTAGGTGCGCTGGATATGGCACAGGTCTGCCAGCCTCGCCATTCCAGCACGATCTGTGATTGGGCTCTAAATAACGTTGCTGGATGGATGTGTGGTCCACCTGGATGGATGTGTGGTCCCACCAGGTGTCATTTGGGCCTTGCTCCACTCTAATTGGCCCACGATCCTAGAATCTGATCCTGTTAGCCGGAAGAAAGGTTTGAGGCAGACCCAAAAGGGAGCGCCTTCTCTTCTGGGCACCGTACCTGATTTTGGCATGCAATTCCCCAAGCGCCTGGGGAACCTGGAGACCGTGTGGTTAACGCCACAGCAGACTCTCTGAAATGTTTCTAACAAAGGACCCTGGTAACTTGTAGGTTCCAAGTCCCGTTTGATAATTCCAGCTTCCAAAAGTGGAGAAAGAATGACCCAGCTTAACCAATGCTTTGTTACGTGACCTTTTAGGCTTTTATGTTTCATACTTTTGTGTTTTTTTCTGCTTAGAAATCATGCTTAAAACTATTTTAAATCATGCTTAAAATCATGGCACAAAAATTTAAAACCTCCCCTGCTCATAAACTTACAATCTAATAGTAAAGGCAGGATTTGGTCTTTCCCTTTTAAAATATTGTACATATTTTAAATTTTGCTGTACTGGAATCTAGAGCATCTCTACTTTTTGACAGAAGAGCACCTTCCACATTGTTCCCTTCTGAACAAAAGTGCAACCGATCCACCTTGGAATAGGCACAACCGTGGTTCAAGTAAGCCCAAACGCGCATGCACTGGAGCCTGGAGCCTGGGCCGGCCCATCCATGAGGCTGGCTGAAGCAGTCGCCTCGGGGAGGGGGCCATATTGACAGGGGATGCCTGCCTGCCTCCCTCCCTCCACATGCTCTCCTCCTCCAACTCTCTGGATTGAAAAGGATGAGGGGGCGGAGCAGAGGCCTGATGGGTGACAGCCACAGGAGGCACTTCCACGCTTCCTCCTCGGCTGCATCCCTTGCGCCTCTTCTTTCCAACCCAGGGAGCAGTAGAGGCTGCTGCATCGGCAAGTAAGTGGGCGCAGCATTTGGCGCACCGTCCGGGGCAGCAGGAGGTTCCATCGACTCCGGCAGTGGCACTGGGATCATCCATTTGCACACCCCAATGGGCACAGCCATTCCAAAGAAGAAACACAAGCAGAGTTTGGAGAAGAGAGTCGGGCAAGCAAATTTTCAACGGGGAAAACCAGGATAAAAGTCCTGCACTCGGATGTAAACCGGGGGAGAGGGGCCAGGGTTGAAGCAAGGAAAGAAACCCGCTACTTGCCAAACCAGAAATAAACTGTGCCGAACCTTTGCTGTCGTGGTTATCAATATTTCCATTCAATATTTCCACTCTGGGCAGCCCTGTGTTTTCAGTGGGAGATTTACTATGTTAGCTTGGGCAGGGCTTGCTAAGCTTATCTTACAGTGCAAACACCCTCGAGCGACTCCGGCCCAGCGAAACGGTGCTTTAATCCCCTTGTTTCCCTTTCAGATGATTACCTGACAAAACCAAAAATTGTTATAGCTTTGCTGAAAAGAAAATTAGGCACTAATGGCAAGAAACCTCTCCAATTAGTTCTGTTATTACCAGTAAATTAGATCCAGCAATTGCAAAGTTAGCACCCCTCTGCGACGGCAGCTTGATCTGCTTGGATGCCGCGGCTGCATTTCGCCAGGGGCCCCTCCTCCAATTCGAAAATGGCTTTGTAAAAAGTTCTTGAAAGTTCCCTGCGCAAATTAGATTAACCAGCACAGCTGCGGTGGCCAGAGCGGGCCCTTAAAGCCATCAGATTAAAACAGTTATTAGCCATGACAGATCCGAAGTTATTTTTTCCAGGCTTGCTACAGCCACTATGGAAATTTACAACTCTCTCCAAGAAGAGCATAATTAACATTAGCAATTCCCACTTGAAAATATACTGTGTTTTCTGACCAGAAAAACAGCAAACAGAGGAAAAATTCATTTCCCACCCTGGACGAGAAGGAGCAGAGTGAGCAAACCTTCATTATTCCAATTATGCATTTCTGGCAAGGGCAAAGGTCCAAGCTGCTTTCTAGTCCTGGCTTGGTGCTATTGATGCCCTTGGTTTAGAAAAACTCAGCCTGGTGCAAACCACTGCTAGAATCGGGGGGGGGGGTGTACTGGACACTGTCACACGTACATCACTGTCAGGGGAGCACTGCTGCCCAGCTAAAGAGGGTCTGTGCACCAGCGTCAACCCCTTAGAGGGAGTCTAGGTCAGACTGTTTGCCTTCTTCGCCCAGTTTTTGGGCTGTTATGACGAACAGCAGCTCCCCAAGGTCCCAAAGATAGCGTTTTCCCATCACCTGCTAGCACAACTTTTTTTAAAAAAAAGAAGAGCTACCAGGGATCAAAGCTGAAACGTTCTGCAAAAACAGCATGCACTCAGTCACTGAACTCTGGTGGTGTTTCTTCCCCATCCCCATCCATCCACCCAAAAAATCTAGTAGCACTAAAGCAAAAATAAAGATGACTCAGGAAAGGGGTTTGTTGCAGCATTTCTCAAACTATGGATCAGGACCAACTTGGTGGGTCAGGACCCAATTTCTGGTGGGTCCCACAGAGCCTCCAATGAAAACATGGTTGATGGAAAGATCAGATAACTAAATCCTGCAAGCCCTGAGGCTGTTCAAAAACCAGATAGCGGCTAACTGCCCCACAAAGAGTTGAGCTCCTGCAGTTTGCAAGGTTGTTTAAATATAGGGAGATAAAAGTTTCAGCATCTTTCTTTCTAGTGCGTTTTTTTTTTCCAAGTCCATCAGTGAAAGGTGAGAGGGAGGCAGGTGGTGGGTGGGTCACACAACTAAGCCCTTCAAGCCTTATTTATTAGGGCTCCCTCATTAGAAGAATGGATTGGATTTTTTTGCAAGTAAATAATCACTTGCAAATAAATACATTTTAGAACATAAGAAGAGCCCCACTGGATCAGGCCAAAGGCCCATCTAGTCCACCCTCCTGCAGCAGCCCTCCAGATGCCTTAGGGAACACACAAGACAACTAGATATGTGCATCTCATTGCTACTCCCCTGCATCCAGCACTCCAAGGTAGCCTACCCCTAAAGCAAGGAGGTTGCACTAACCATCATGGCCTGTAGCCTGCGATGGATTTTTTTCTCCAGAAATCTGCCAAGTCCCCTTTTAAAGGCATTTAGGCCAAACCCCACCACCACCTCCTGTGGCAAGGAGTTCCACAGATTAATTACCTGCTGGGTAAAAAAATATTTCCTTTTATCTGTTATCACTCTCCCAACACTCAATTTTAGTGGATGTCCCCTGGTTCTGGTATTGTGAGAGAGGGGAAAAAAACCTCCCTCTCTCCTCTTTATCCATCCAATGCATAATTTTGTATGTCTCAATCAAGTCCCCCCCTCAGGCACCTTTTTTCTAGGCTGAAGAGCCCCAAACGCTGTAGTCTTTTCTCATACGGGAGGGGCCCCAGCTCTGTAATCATTGTGGTCGCTCTCTTCTGCATCTTCTCTAGTTCCCCTATATCTTTTTTTGAGGTGTGGTGACCAGAACTGTACACAGTACTGGCCTTACTATCGATTTGCACAGTGGCATAATAATATTGGCCATAATATTTGCAACCCGTTTTTTAATTATCCCAAGCAAGGAATTGGCTTTCTTTACCGCTGCCGCACATTGGGTCGACACTTGTTGAAACTGTCACTAACACTCCAACATCTCTCTCCTGATCCATCACGGAAAGCTCAGAACGCAGTAGCCTATATGTGAAATTTTGGGTTTTTTGTCCCAATGTGCATCACTTTACACTTGGCTACATTGAAGCGCATCTGCCATTTTGTTGCCCATTCCTCCAGTTTGGAGAGATCCCTCTGGAGCTCTTCACAATCCCTTCTGGTCTTCACCACCCGGAAAAGTTTTGTGTCATCCGCAAACTTGGCCACCTCGCTGCTTATGCCCATCTCCAGGTAATTTATGAACAAGTTGAAAACCATGGGTCCCAAGACGGATCCTTGGGGCACTCCGCTTTTCACCTCTTGCCATTGGGAAAATTGTCCATTGACCTCCACTCTTTACGTCCTGCTCCCCAACCAATTTTAATCCATTTAAAATCCATAATTTTAAACCTGCCTTCTTATTCCCTGACTGTGAAGTTTTCCCAGTAACCTTGAGTGAGGGATGCATCAAATGCCTTCTGAAAATCAAGATTTATAATATTTATGGTGTTGGAGAAGACTCTTGAGAGTCCCCTGGACTGCAAGGAGATCCAATCGGTCAATCCTACAGGAAGTCAAGCCTGATTGCTCCCTGGAAGGACAAATCCTGAAGCTGAAGCTCAAGTACTTTGGCCACCTCATGAGAAGAGAGGACTCTTTAGAAAAGACCCTCATGCTGGGACAGATTGAAGACAAAAGGAGAAGGGGGCAGCAGAGGATGAGATGGTTAGATAGTGTCACCGAAGCAATGAACATGAAATTGGGCGAACTCTGGAAGCTAGTGGAGGACAGGGAGGCCTGGCGTGCTGTGGTCCATGGGGTCGCGAAGAGTCGGACACGACTCATATACATAATATCCACATGTTCGCCAGCATCCACATGCCAGTTAACCTTTTCAAATAATTCTAAAAGGTTTGTGAGGCAAGACTTACAGAAGCCCATGCTGACTTTCCTTCAGCAGCGCTTGTTCTTCTATGTGCTTTAAGATTTTATCTTTGATGAGGCTTTCTACCATCTTACCCGGAACAGACGTTAGGCTGACCAGCCTGTAGTCCCCTCTCCTTCCTTTTCTAAAGATTGGCGTAACATTCGCTATCCTCCAATCCTCTGGCACCGTGGCAGTTTTAAGGGACAAGTTGCATACTATAGTTAAGAGATTGGCAATTTCATTTTTCAGTTCCTTAATAACTCTTGGGTGGATGCTATCTGGGCCCAGTGACTTATTGACCTTTAATTTTAACCTCTATCTGATTTTCTTTCTAGATCGTTTTTTTTAAAGTCTCATAAAGCTAGTTGGGTCCCGATAGTGTCATTTTAAAAAGTGTGAGAACCACTGCTTTACTGCATCCCAGTCCCAGTCCCATACACATACAAACTTCACATACAGGCTAAAGGGTTCTGAGCTGTCTGTGAGAACAGGAAAGAAATCTCAGAGTGCTAGTGGACAACTTGATGAAAGTGTCAACCCAGGGTGCAGCAGCAGTGAAGAAGGCCAATTCCATGCTTTGTATAATTAAAAGATGAGTTGAAAATAAAACGGCCAATACTATTACGCCATTGTACAAATCAACGGTGCGGCCACAGCTGGAGTATTCCGTGCAGTTCTGGTTGCTACAGCTCAAAAAGGACATAGTAAAAGTGGAAAAGGTGTAGTAAAAAGCAACCAAAATGATTACTGGGCTGGGGCACCCCCCTTTCGAGGACAGGCTATAGTGTTTGGGGCTCTTCAGTCTAGAAAAGAGGCACTTGATTGAGACGTACAAAATTATGTATGGGAGGAATACTTTTTTTACCCAGTGGGTAATTAATCTATGGAACTCCTTACCCACAGGAGGTAGTGATGGCATCCGGCATGGGTACCTTTAAAAGAGGATTTGACAGATTCATGGAGGAAAAGTCCATCACATACTACAGGCAGTGATGGGTATGTGCAACCTCCTGACTTTAGAAGTAGAGTGCCAGGCACAAGGGGATGGCAACAGGATGCAGGCATCTTGTTGTCTTGTGTGCTCCCTGAGGTATCTGGTGGACTACTGTGAGACACAGGAAGCTAGACTGGATGGTGCCTTTGGCCTGATCCAGTGGGGCTCTTCTTATGTTCTTAATGCAACTGGCTAAGATTCTCCAGCTTGCCATACATAAACATTCCCACAGAATCCAAAGATATTGGGGGTCAGTCTAAGCCTCTGTGACTCCTGGAGTGAGGCAGTGGCCCCGTGTGTCTTCGCCTTATTTCCAGCTCTCCAAAGCGCTGCACAGAACTCCACGCCAAAGTGTCTCCAGGAAGGGAGCTCTCACCATGCTGTGACCCTTCATTTCTCTTGCGACATCCTTTCCCTCTGTCAGTCCCTCCTTTTTTCAACAGCCTAAGAAAAAGGACAGAACAGTACAGCATTCCTAATCCTTTCTTGCCCCCAAATCTTCCCTTTCCCTTTCTTATCAGTGCTAACAAATACAGTGGGTGCAAGTGGCTGTCTTCTGCTGCGAGCATGCACATGTATGTATGTATGTATGCACATACATGTGAGCATGTATTTGGTGCACTGATATGTTCCTTACTGCATTTTACTTGAGCCACTGATGATGTATATTATTTCTGAGGTTTGTTTTTTATAATAAGTCTTTATTCTTTTTCCACTGAAGCTCAGTCTCTCCCAGCCTATTTTTTAAAAGGAAACGGCCTCTCTCCCACTGCATCCACATTGACAGCAACTGGTTAAAAGATTCCTTATCAGGGAGCTGTTTCATGGTGCCTTAATCATTCCCCTTTGGAAAGGCAGGACTGGTCACCCTGTATCCTACTCATCCTGCAAGGCAGGCAGGCAGGCAGATAATGCCATCTTTGCAAAGTCACAGATCCTTTATTATTCAAGCACTGAGTACAGACTAGGGGCCCAGTCCTATCCAACTTTCCAGTGCTGGTGCAGCCGCATTGCAGCCCCAAGGTAAGAGACCAAATGCTCCCTTACTTGAAGGAAGCCTCCGTGACTGCCCCAAACCACAGGATGCAGCATGTGTCCCCTTGGCATGGACGCATCAGCACTGGAAAACAGGTTAGGATTAGGCCTGAGGGGCTGAAGGACAGCCGAGAGTTGACCTGGCAAGCTGCACAGCCCAACTGGCCCTCTTTGGTCACCTGGCTTCCTGGCTTCCACAGGGTTTGCTAGGTGGCACTTGGTGCCTGTCCTGGTGGTCCATGAGCCAGATGCCAGTGCCCAGCTCAGGTCCTGTGGCTTTGGTGTTACGGGGGGGCGGGAGAGAAAGTTTCCCAGGAGTCTCTTTAAAATGATTCCCCATCAGTGGCGGCCTTCCATTTTTCATAGATCCCCTATGGCAAAACTGGTCACTCCAGCTACACAAGATAAAGGGCACAGCCTGAAAACACTGCCCAGGCTGGGACATCAAATAGGGAATGTTCCATACTAGGGATGGAAAGCACTGGTCCTCTTAACTCAGTGGTCAGGGAACAGGGGTAAATTACCCCAAATGGGGTAAAAATGAAATTCCTGGGGGTAATGGACAGATAGGAGTATGCCCCGCCCCCTTTTCCCTCATCCTTCCTTCATGACCAACGTTCTCTCTTCTGACCAATGGGAAGTTCCTCTCACGCTTGATGGATTTCCCTTGCTTCCAGTAGGAGATTAGAAGCGGCAAGGTACTTGGCCCCCAATAGGCAGCGTTCCCCTCCCTTCCCAGGAGGCGAAGAAGGCCGTGGTTATCGATCCCGCTGCCGGTAGAGGGAGAAGGAAGCAACAGCAGAGCAAATGGCGGCCGTGGCTGCAACTGCGGCGGTGCTGGGTGATGGGGGAGCCGGCAAGGCCAAGCCTATTCCAGGCAGCGAGGCCGGCGCAGACCCGCTCCCGGCCGGCACTCAGGCAGCCGTGGAGTCGGCAGTGCTTGATGCCAGGGAAGAGCCCGAACCAGCTCCAGGTGGGGAGGCCAAGGAGGGGGGGTAACGTCAAGGGGGGATAACGTCGGCGTATCTAAATATATTTTGGGGTAAAAGGTAAAAAAATTCCCTGACCCCTGTCTTAACTGGAAGAACAGAAATATTTCTCAATAAAAAGGTTTAGCTCATTTTCCTGGGAACCACTTGCCCAGTAGGTTCCTGCATTGCAACCTGCAACCTGCGTATGTGTGTGTGTATAATTTTCACATATGTGAAATTCAAGCTGCACCAAAGGCATTGCATAACATCTCCAAAAAAAAAAAAGACAATTTCCCACCTTGCCATTTGCAGTTTTTTGAGGTTTCTGGATCTGATACACCTAGGCAGTGAGAGGGAGAGAGGGCGTGTACTTTTTAAAAAATTAACTCCCATTCAGAGTGCAGAGAGGGGTAAGGGGACATATGTGGCCTTTTCACGTCAGATGTAAACATATCTACTGCAAACACTGAACAGTTCTGACATATTCTCCCCATACCAGAGGCAGCCTAGTGAACCTAGCCCTAGGGCATGAGAATTAGTTTTCCTGCTCTATAAGAGGAAGCCATTTGAATGCCAAGACACAGGTGTGAGTTGCCAAAAGCAAAAGGCTACGGCAAGAGCAAAGCAAACGCTACCTCCACGTGGTTCCAGTGGGAAATGATGCACAGCAGCCAAAAGCAGACACTGTCCGAGTGTGTGAGATAAAACTGGGAAGACACGTGGCCACAGGTGCCCTACGTTTGTTGCTTTTGGAGCTTTGCTATGATGAGACATGCCTGCTGTTGGTTTTTGCTGAGTCCCCCCTCCCCACATTGCTTTTTCTCCCAGGTTTTTTCTTTTCACATTTCAAAATCTTCTGTGGGTTACAAACTCGCAACTCACAGTTTGGGAATCACTGAGCTAGTGTGTGTGGCCATGGTGCCTCGGGCCACAAGTGGTTAAATCTAGGCATGTGCAGTGAAGTAGTGGTGATTCAGGTGCCAGCAGCCCCACACACGTGCTCAAAGCATGCGCATGCCACTACACAAGAAACAACCCCATATGGGGTGAAGAGGGATGACATTACCACCACCAGGCAGTCCCCTGAGGAAGGCAGAAAACTCCTGGTCATATATCAGTTTGGTACTGCTGCAAGATGTTACCTTATAGCACAATATACAACTGTTCTTCTCCTAGTATGGCGGAGAGGCAATCTAGTAACAACAGGCTGGTGAGTTTGGAACAGGCAGAACAATGGGAGGTATATGCAAGGCAGGAACCTCTTTGGTGGGACATCAAGCACATAGGCAGAATACAAAAACTCAGCACAACGTGATGATTTTAAACTTTCGAGCCCGATGTGGTTCGGGATCAGCATGCCAGCATGTCTCCTGTCTCCTACCCACACACAGAGATCTGCCTCCCGCTGTCGGAGAAGAGGCAGGTGGCAGCCAGGGAAAGAGCCTCTCAGTGTAGGCACACCAATTAGGAGATGTTCCCCGCCCGAGGCTACTTGCCTGGCACCTGCTCAGGGGCACAGTGGGTGCCAAGCCAAGATCTTATGATTCACCCAGGCCAGTCAAGCGGCTGCTTTGTCTTACTTCATTTTGATTGTGGTTCAACCTGGCTTTTTGATGTTTTTACTCTGACATTTTGGTAAGCCTCTTTGAGAAACTTTATATTTCTAACCTGCATGTAGAACAGCTTGGCTAAACGAAGCACACGAGTTCAGAGCCAGGATGACAAGTTTAAAGGAGGGCTGTTACCTTCAGGGCCAGGAGGCATCTAACTGGCCACTGCGGGATGCCGGACTAGAAGCGTTGCAGTGTTCTCTAGCAGCACTCTTGGTTGGTTTAGTTGCTCATCACATAGTGGCTAATGGGGGGGGGGGCTGGCCCACCTACCAAATAGTAGACCAAACAGGGCTCCCTTTATTTTCATATTTTCACAAATTTATACCCCACTATCAGGTCATCCTTGAGAAGTCTGGCTTTTAATACCTAAAGCCACAGCATAATCAGACAGGGGAAGAGCAATTGATTGAGGAGCACAGCAGCTGGACGACACAAGATTTGGTCAGCTTCTTAAAGATTCAAGAAAGCAGGAACAAGAGAGGCTTTACTTCAGCCACCCTTTTGCTTGCAGCCAAGCTCCTGCTCTGCATCTGGCCCTGGGAGTGAACTGGAGCACCTGGACATTGTTCTTGGAGGAGTGATGGAGAGAGCAAACAGGCTAATTTGGCCTGAGAAGATGCTGGGGAGATAGAAGCATTTCATTCATTCTACTTTTGACCTTCAAATAGGGAAGAGTCGGACAGCATTTCTGAGCTGAAAGTGTAATTTCTGACTGTACGACAACTACTACCCAAAGTATTGTTAAGTCTTTGTTAATGGTGTCAGAATCAGGCGCGCTTGTGTGAAGTTCCAATTGCGCTTGAGCCAAAGTAAGCTTGCCATATCCTTCCAGACCTCCCCTGAGCTTGAGCAGATGAAAATCTGAGGCTCACTGAACTCTGTAACATAGGCATGGGCAGAGAGACCCGCTCAACTGCAGCAACCCCTCTCACCAACAGCACAATGCCAAGCAATAAGCCTGGTTACCTGAGCTGTGTGAGTCATGTCTGGGAACGGGCCCAAGGATATCTTAGAAGCTATTCATTTACACCCGGGACTTACACCAGAGCGAGGGGGTTCTTCTTGAAGCAGGTTCACAAATAGAATACTGGACAGCCCAGGATGCAAAAGCCTCCTTCATTGACTGCAAGTCAGAAGTCCATCATCCCAAAAAGAAAACTTTGCAAACATACTGACAAATAACATGCTAGCTTAACTACATGTAAGCAGAGGCAAGCAGCCGCAGCTGTCCCTGACATCAACAGAAATGAACAGCGCCTTTTGATAAATGCTTCGTTCAGTGCTGTACTTTGTCTAGACTGCCAATAGAAACAACGGTTGTACTGAGAGGTGCAAAAGCTGAGAGGAAGAGCTGTGGGGGTAGTGGAGAGCTGGAGGAATTGAGAACAACATTTCTATCCCGCCCCTTTACTGCTGCTGCACTGGCTTGAGAATTACTGGTTCTTTGGAGCTTTTCAAGTCAGTCTGGTCACCATCACATGCAGAAGCTGCTGTTTAGACTCCTTGGAAGAATGTGGGGCTAGTCCAAATTACTAGAAGCACATGACATTTCATTTGCAGTGAATTTCCCAGTGGACTTCCAAACACCGCTCAAGGTCCTACTAGGATTCTTAGGCCCACCAGGCCCCTTGCTATTAATATCCTGTCCTTCATTTGGACAGTGCATGAGGGGGCTGATTTTCAGTTGGTTAGGCTGACAAGAGTGCAAGAGGTGCCCAGGTTCACCCACTGATCTTCAACGTGAGCAGAAATTTGAACCCAGATCTCTCCTATTCCCCTCACCACTTTGCTCTCAGTTACGACAGTTCGCCTTGCCCTTATTCTGTCCACATGAACACGTGTAGACAAACCCTTTGAGAAATAACCCGGGCCCATGTCCTTTCTCTGAATTTGCCCATGAAAACAGATTTCATTTTTTTCTTTTGTTTAATGACCGGAACACAATATGGGGCTGGAAAGATGAAGACTACGTGACAACTACAAAGAGAATCTAGCCTTAAGAAGTCAGATTGTATTCATTTTGCACTGGGATAGTCTGGTAGCTTGACACTTGTTCCCTGGCAAGGGACAAATTTCTGCCTGAACAAGAAGCTTGCAAGATTCTAATGTAAGCCATGATCTCTCTCTCTCTCTCTCTCTCTCTCTCTCTCTCTCTCTCGATATTATCAGGAATATTTGTACATATCTGCTATAGGAGCCCCTCCAGCAAACCCACACTAAAGCAAGTGAACCAGACAGGTCATAAGTAAGCATCACACCCAAGACTACACACAGTTGCTGAAGTTCATCAAGCTGCTCTGCTCACTGAAGGACATTTGCAGGCAACCTCATGCACAATAATCAAAAGCAAGTTCTGCTGTGTTCATTGGGGCTCACTGCCGCATAACTGTGCACTGGTTTGCAGCTTTAAGCACCCCTGCTGTACTCTAAATCTAGGAGAAAGGAAAAGTGCAGCGTGGAATGAAAGGATAGTTCAACTGGTCAACCCATTGAGGCAAAAGCCTAACTTACCCTTCTTGTCAGCCCCCAGGGACAACTGCTTGAGATCCTTCAGTTCTGTAGTGCTCTCGTGTTCGTTCTCAAGGTCATCGTGGTCAAACTGAGCCTCTATAACAAGGTCCGGGCTGCTGGCATCACCTTTTCCTGGGTCACAGAGCACAGTGGGACCTGATGAGTTCCCATGGGCCTCTGTTTCGTTGTCACAGGTATCTGGCTTGATTACCTAAAAGGCAAT
The DNA here is from genome assembly GCA_029204185.1 of Lerista edwardsae. Lineage (NCBI taxonomy): Eukaryota > Metazoa > Chordata > Lepidosauria > Squamata > Scincidae > Lerista > Lerista edwardsae. The sequence continues at coordinate 526,771 of JAJKFI010000150.1, read as the reverse complement.
GAGGGAAAAGAGTCAGACTATGACTTACAAGCCCCGGAATGACCAAACTAGCAGCTTGTATTCCACATCTATCCACCCCCGATTTCTTGCATCCCCTAAACACTGTTTATTTAATTGAGTTATATTTATGTCCCTCTCCTCTGCTCGTATAACACTCAGAGTAATTTAAAAAAAGAAGGAAGACAAGAAGGATTGTGGACATTCAGTGACGATGAAAGAAGAATCACACCTTGTAAAAAAGATACACTGACCAAATAGTTGGAAGTGACATTAACGTTCAGTAAAGGTAAGCATCACTGGCTGGTACAGAACCAACACCCAGCTATAGCGTCCAGCATCCAGCTATTCAGAGGAGCCAACCATATGCCTTTGGAAGGTCTACTAGCAGACAACTGCACTCCCTTACCATTGCTACCCAGAGAGAGGACATTTAGTGGAACACTGTCCCATTCTGGAGGTTTCACACAGGCATTGTGACAAATAGCCATTGACAGATTTACTTGTGCATTCCTATTCACCGATGACACCTCTCAGCCCTGCCTGGGTAGAACAGGCCTTGCAGCCCTGCCTGGAAAATAGAATATGCAAGGAAACCTGCTGCATTCTGTGTGGGCCGGGCAAACCCTCTTGCACTTTTTCACCAGATCAGGAAATGACCTGGAGGCACACGACTTGTGTTCCTCTTTTTGGGGGTCCATCCTCCACAAAGGGATCTTCCCCTTTGTCACACCGTGACAAACCGTATAAACCACGGCTCATTTAATGGAACGTATATTTGCAATGCACTGATGAATTTTTGTCAGCACGATTCAGAAAGATTTGAGCAGAGTTCCAGATCTCCTCCTCCTCTTTCCTGTATACGGTATACGGGTATACTGTATACGGGTGCATGAAGCACAAGTACACCTTCCTCAAGTCATGGTCTGCATCTGGGCTCCCTTCTTTCAACGTGGTCCTTGAAGCAGGAAAGTGCTAAATAAGACATCATTCCCCAAGCACGACAGTTGGCAACATCCACAGCATGTCAGAGAAAAGCAAGTGCTCTTTGGAAGGCTCTTCCGCCACCAAAACCTCCACTTTGCTCAAGTGCTGCTTGTGAAGAGATGAGAGGAATTTGAGGGAGCCAGGCATAGCTCCCTCCTGCAGCCACTGATCAAGATCTATCAATTGATGAGTAAACTTCAGTGACCATTCAGTTTATATACCCGGTTAAACCAAAACCATGGACTCCTTGCCTCTTCCTGGGCTTCTTTTGTTTCACCAACGTTTTTGCCACCTTGTGCCCAAACCTCTTGCCCTTGTGAAGGCACTTATGGCGAGAGGGTGAGGACTCTTTGCCACAGGAGGTGGTGATGGAATCTGGCCTAGATGCCTTTAAAAGGGGATTGGACAGATTTCGGAAGAAAAGTCCATTGTGAGCTATAGCCATTATGGGTTGTGCAACCTCCTTACATTAGTAGTAGGCTACTTCAGAGTACCGGGTGCAAGGGAAAGGCAACAGGATGCAAGCATCTTGTTGTCTCGTGCCTCCCTGGGGCACCTGGTGGGCCACTGTGAGATACAGGAAGCTGGACTAGATGGGCCTTTGGCCTGATCCAGCAGGGCTCTTCTTATGTTCTTACTTTCCTCTTCAGACTCAGAGGAAGAAGCCAGTGAAGAAAAAACAGGGCTGGGTGACCTTTCCCTTTTCTTGGGAGCCTTAGCCTCCTTAAGGGTTCTTTTAATAATGGGGGGGAGGTGCACCTTTGATGGCCCCATTCATCACCTCTCTAACAGCCTCTATTATTTGAGACCTGGTGCTGGGGCTCCTGTCACCCCATGGCTCCTGGCCTGACCCAACATCCCCGTGTTGGGTCTGCACACACCCCCTTCATCAGCCATTCGCTCGCTCTTTTTTTAAAAGCTCCCCTGTTCCTTGGCTGATAAACCACATCGAAATTTCTGTAAGGCAGGCGATTTCCAAGGCCTCATCATGTCTCTGAGCGGCGACCATTTTCCCGCCAAAATGACACACTTCATCTTCCCCTCAGGCAATTCCCGCTCAAAATTGCGGCCTGCACAAAGCGCCTCCGGGGCTCACAGCCTCGCTGGAGAAAGGCCAGATGGAATACCCCCAGGGCTCACAGCCACACGGCGGGGGGGGGGGGAGGCGTGCAGGTACTGAAAAATCCCAGGGCTCACAGCTGTGCCGGGAGCAGGATGACAACGGTTGCTGCCAGAGCGGCACAGCAGCATGCCTCAGGGGAAGTGCTTGTCCGCGTACTCGGAAGGCCGTCGGCTGCCAACAACGTGGTCACTCTCAGGCTTCCTCCTTCATCGCGACCGATTGCCTGAGGTAAAACACAGCTGCATTTGCTCTTTCCACCTCCTGACCGCAGCTATGCACTTGGTGAGGTGTCCCCAAAGCCTCCTGAAACGCCTCACTCCATCTCTGTCCCATTCCCTGACTCAGAGAAGGGTAATAGGTAGGTAAGGGACAGGCAGGTAACTGACAAAGGGCGTGGGAGGGGGGAGGAAGGGGAGTAATAGATAAGAATAAGAAGAGGGAGGAGAACAGAAGAACAGAAGAAACCTCTTCAAAACGCTGAGCTCTAAGGGCTCTGCAAGAGAGGACTCTGCGGCTCCCTCCAGAGAACCAGGTCACCATCACATTGTAAATGGGTTCCACGGCTTGGAGAGCCCTGCAGGGGAGTCCCTGGGGCTCTTCACTCTTCCCGGATGCCACCGCTGCCTGGGGTAGGTAAAACACAAGCCCCTCTGGCCAAGGGAGCAGCACGTCCCTCTCCCTGCCCCCTAAAGGGGCACAGAGCAGTGCTTCCCAGGGTAGTGGGTCACGACTCACCACTTTGGGAATCACTGCAATAGACAAAGTGATAGTGGGCAGCAGCGGCAGCAGCAGCAAGGTGTCCAATGCCTGACTCCTTTTGCAGGGTTGGAAAGATGTTTCTGAAGGACAGGGACAGATCTGCAGAACAAGGTTAAATTTTCCCCCTTTTCTTGGCCAACCTAGTGTGGCCTCATATAGATCAACAAAAATTCTGAACAAACAGATGTCTTCCACCAGACCAGAACCTCAAGGCCCCGTCTATGGCAGATGCGTTTCAACATAGACAAATGTAAAGTGATGCACGTTGGGGCAAAAAAGACCAAAACTTCACCTATAGGCTAATGGGTTCTGAGCTGTCTGTGACAGCTCAGGAGAGAGATCTTGGGGTGCTGGTGGACAATTCCATGAAGGTATCGACCCAGTGTGCGTCAGCAATTAAGAAGGCCAATTCCATGCTTGGGGTCATTAAAAAAGGGGTTGAGAATAAAACAGCCAATATTATCATGCCATTGTACAAATCGATGGTAAGGCCACACCTGGAATATTGTGTCCAGTTCTGGTCGCCGCATCTCAAAAAGGACATAGTGGAGTTGGAAAAGGTACAGAAGAGAGCGACAAAAATGATTATGGGGCTGGGGCACCTCCCTTATGAAGAAAGACTGCAGCGTTTGGGGCTCTTCAGTCTAGAAAAAAGGCGCCTGAGGGGGGACATGATTGAGACATACAAAATTATGCATGGAAGGGATAAAGTCGATAGAGGGATGTTCTTTTCCCTCTCTCAAAACACCAGAACCAGGGGGCATCCGCTAAAACTGAGGGTTGGGAGAGTTAAAACAGATAAAAGGAAGTACTTTTTTACCCACCGGGTAGTTAATCTGTGGAACTCCTTGCCACAGGAGGTGGTGATGGCATCTGGTCTTGATGCCTTTAAGAGGGGATTGGACAGATTTCTGGAGGAAAGGTCCATCGTGGGCTATAGGCAATGATGGATTGTGCAACCTCCTTACAAAGGTGGTGGGCTACTGGTACCGGGTGCAAGGGAGTGGCAACAGGATGCAAGCATCTTGTTGTTTCATGCCTCCCTGGGGCACCTGGTGGGCCGCTGTGAGATACAGGAAGCTGGACTAGATGGGCCTTTGGCCTGATCCAGCAGGGCTCTTCTTATGTTCTTATGTCTACAGATAAAATGGGTTTTAATAGGCTTGGAGCCTTCGTACCTTCAGAAATAGCTCCAGGCTGAGTATCCCTTATCCGGACTGTTGAGGACAAGAAAGGGCCTGGATTTTGGATCTGTCTGGATTTTGGAATAAATAAATTTTTGCATGAATATAATGAGAAATGCTTCCTTGTTTCACTATTACCCATAAGGGTATCTGCTGGCTTCTGACATTTTTCAACCATGTCTGTACAGGTACACACCACAGAGCAAAGAACAGAACTTGCAGCCTGTACCTGCACTGTACATGGGAATGAGCACAAGACCTAAGAAGAGCCCTGCTGGATCAAGCCAAGGCCCACCTGGTCCAACTTCCTGTAACTCACAGTGGCCCACCAGGTGCCTCAGGGAGCACACGAGACAACAAGATGCCTGCATACTGTTGCCACTCCCTTGCACCTGGCATTCTGAAGTAGTATATTTCTAACATAAAGAGGTTGCACCACCCATCATGACCTGTAGCCCACAATGGATTGTTCCTCCAGAAAACTGTCCCATCTTCTTTTAAAGGCACCTAGGCCAGATGTTATCACCTAGACCTACTAGTGTTCACACTACTGAAAGTCAAGAAAAAGTCTTGGACAAAAATGTCTAGATTTTGGAACAGTCTAGACTTTGGTCGTCCAGGTAAGGAAGTAATCTACCTGTACTATTTATGATGGCTAGGTGAAAGCCCCAGAATCAGAAGCAGTATACCGCAGACACTCAGCTTGCTATGGAGCAACTGTGCAACTGATGCCAAATTCTCTGGCTGACCCATAAAGCTCTTCTGAGGAGGGCTTGCTCTGTGTGCCATCGCTTGCAAAGGCCCGCTTGGCCTGCTGGGCAGGGTGTTTTCTACAGTGGCCTTCAGCATTTGGAACTCCCTCTCACAGGAGAAACTGCCCATTTTGCTCATGCCTAAGTAGCCAAATACCTGTAACATTCTTTCAGAGAGGGTATACACAGAGGAAAGCTATGGCGAACCTAGACAACTTAATAAAAAGCCGAGACATCACCCTGCCAACAAAGGTTTGCATACTTAAAGCGATGGTTTTCCCAGTAGCAATGTATGGCTGAGAGAGCTGGACCATAAGAAAGGCAGAGCGCCGAAGAATAGATGCTTTCGAATTATGGTGTTGGAGAAGACTCCTGAGAGTCCCCTGGACTGCAAGGAGATCCAATCGGTCAATCCTACAGGAAGTCAAGCCTGATTGCTCCCTGGAAGGACAAATCCTGAAGCTGAAGCTCAAGTACTTTGGCCACCTCATGAGAAGAGAGGACTCTTTAGAAAAGACTCTCATGCTGGGAAAGATTGAAGGCAAAAGGAGAAGGGGGCGGCAGAGGATGAGATCGTGAGATAGTGTCACCGAAGCAATGAACATGAAATTGGGCGAACTCAGGAAGCTAGTGGAGGACAGGGAGGCCTGGCGTGCTGTGGTCCATGGGGTCGTAAAGAGTCGGACACGACTTAGCGGCTGAACAACAACAATACACAGTTCAGGTAGGGTATACTTCACAATTCTGCACAAGAACAGAATTTTGGTACACAGTGTTAATTTCAGTCACCCACCCCCAAATCAGAACCTGATGAAAGAAAGAAATGCAGGTTTCTAGTCCTTAAGATCTTAAGCATAAGCTTAAAGGTGTCTGAGCAATTCCTGGTCTCAGAATTCCTGTCTCAGAAGACAGAGGAGGGGCTGAGCAGAATTTTCTGTGATCATAACCAGAGAAACGGGATGGGGAAGTGCTTTAATTCCCTGCATAGCTTCTGGCCTTTCCCCAGGCCTAACAGTACCAGAATAAATTACGCAAAGGTGCACATTTGTTTAAATCATCATGATTTATACAAATGGCAGGATTCAGCTTTTATTAGCACAGCAAGTGGGTTACTCTGGTGCAGAATTTTCCATTTTGTTCAGGTCCCCAGCCAAAAATGTGGTGGTGGTGGTGGGGACCCTAAGGGGGCAAGGAATCATTGCAGAACAGCCAGAACACAAAATACCAGTACAGTGGCTGAAAAGCTTATTGCCTTGCATTGGTGTTGCTACTTAGTAAGTACTTGGGCAGAATTCTGCACGGTTCTCCTTGTAGAAATGGTTTTTTGGTTCACTGAAAGCTGAAAATTAAGGGAGCCAAATCCCCCCCCCCCAAAAGTGGGGTCTCCATATGGACTACAAAAGTCCTGGATTTCTTATTGCCTTAGGAGAGCATCCTGAGCCCTGGCTTTTGGCGGAGCAACATCAGTCATAATGCAACATGCTCAAATGCACAGGAAAAAAGTGGCACTTCGTCTTGGGACCATCACGCCCCACGACATTCAGTCAGGAAGGCCCGGCTTATCCAGGTAGGCAATTTAGCTGGATGGATTAATCGGAACGCAGCCCTCCCATCTGATGCATTCCCTCTCCTTCTGTCAAAACCAGCACTTGAAGGAGCCACGCACCAGGCAGCAAAAGCACACTGTGACCCCACAGAGTCTGACTCAAAAAGCCATTCGTGCCACCAGCACAAGCGGCAGGCCCGGCCACGATGATAGCAGAACCGCACTGCAGCCTGGGCTTTATATGCCTCCGGAGGTGTCACGCGTTTATGAAACTCAAATTTAATTACATTTCATGTTTCTATTACTGTGGCTTGTACATGCAGTAATAAAAAGCAATACAACTATAATTACGAAGATGCCATTTTGGGTTGCGAACACAGGCAATTGGCAGCCTCTCTCAACAGGCACTGTAGGAATTGAGAAAGCAGCTCCTGGCCATTACAGGCTCTGCCTGCGTCAAACCTCTTCTATAAAGCAGTTTTGCACTTGGCTCTGAAGTTAGCAGCTTTTCAAGGAAAGGTGGAAGGTATTGCCAGGAAATGGTTGCCAGATAAGCAATTACCACTACGGCTCTTTCTAGCTGTGGGCTACTGCTCTTTGGTGGACAGTTGTCCAGCCCACTTTCTGTGCTGGGTGCTGTAGTGCAATCTCTGCTCAAAGTATATTAACAGTGAAAGACCAGTGATTTGACCAGGAAATCTGGATTTTATTCAAAAGCAGGGGGTGGGGAGCTGATTCACAGCCCAAAGAATGATTGGAAGGAGCAGCTCTATTGCTGAAGCTAAGCGACTCTGAAGCTGCATAGGTAAAAGTCTCCCTTGGAAACACTATTCAGTCACCCAGAAGAAGAGCAAGGGACTAATGAAGTTGCAGTGAAGTCTTGGTCTCCTGCAAGAAATTTTTAGATAACGTTGTCCATTTCTTACTGGAAAGCCCAATTCCAAGATCAGTAAGCAAGATTCAGCCTGCAAATTCAGCCACTTTACTGGGTCCCTGGTGACTTTACAGAGCTGTGATAAGAACTTTGACTTTCATTAAGGGTGCAATCCTAACCTGGAGTTAGGCCAGCACAGTTATGCCAGGAAAGTTTGGCTGGCCAGCAAAGGGCCACTGTAAAGTACATTTGGACCACTCTTGGAGTCAGGGAAGATGGTGCATGTCTGTGTGCTGACCCCTTTGACTCCCATAGTGGTCCAAACATTCTTTGTGGTGGCCCTTCTGCTGGTCAAACTTTGCTGGTGTAACTGTGCTGGCTTAACTCCAGGTTAGGATTGCACCCTAAGATAAGAATTTATGACTTGCAACTAATATAACAATGTGTGCAAGGCTTTTAACATCACACCTTTCTCTGGGCTTGAGTGTAATGCCCTGGCTGATAACTACTTGAAGAAGCAATGAGCTACTGGATGCATCTTGTACACATGTCATTGCATTGCTACCGCAAAGTACATTCAAAAAAGCCACCAAAGGACCACTGCCAATCTGCCTCAGTCAGGGGTCGGGGGAGATTTTGAGAAGAACTTTAATTTGCCAATCCCCATCCCAACTGATGATGTCATATGATGCTGTCATAACATCTGTGCACATGTGCTCCCTAACTGCAAGACCCTAACACGTGGCATGGGCTTTATCATAGATCTCATGGAAGGATCAGACTTCTAGCAACCTATACTTCCTTCTAGATGCCCAGACCACTGTGTAGAAAACACAGCAGCTCTGGAGATTGGAGGTCAAACATTCCAATTTTAAACAAGAATTATCCTCCAAATTTCCAGTCTGAGAGGAACATTTTGAAAATTCTGCAGGCCTCTGAAAAGAAAGGCACCAAGCCAACTCCACAGCCATCATTACTAAAAGGAGAAGGGAGCACCATGGTAGCACCCCTGTAAGAAGGAATAAGTAAGAACAAAATAGTTCAAGGTGTCATTCAGCATTACACTCACTTGACTCACTCACTTAGTCCTTCCTTGGAGGTAATTCCTTTCAGCAAAAGGATAAAACTTTGCTGATCACCGGTCACTGTAGCAGCAAAGCAGCCTGCTAGGTCCTTTCCCAATGTATTTACTCGGAATCCATGCTCACCCAACACACACAGCCTTTCTAGACCTGCTACAAACAATTTTCAATCCCTACACAGAGCTTTAAAACTAGGAGGGGAAGGATATAAACATTTACACCACCGGGAATGAAACTGACCCACATCTCACCAAATGTGTTACTGATGCAGGATGTTCATGTTCACACAAACAAGACTGGCTCAGTTGGTTCAATGCCAATGTTACAAAACTTTACCTCCAGTACCAAGGATTGGAAACACGTTGTACCTCCCTCCATACCCCATGCTCCATGCTCCTTCATCACTTCCCTGATTTCTTCTAACCAGAGATGGCTACAATGTCCAATCTGGACAAATTATTAAGCAGAATTGTTGTCAAATCATGTTTTTGAGGCAATTCCTTGGCAGGCATTACTAACTTTCCCAGTTAAAGCGAACTGGGAGTGAGAGGAGGGACTCACTCCTCGTGGGAGAGAGGATAAACTACATATACCCACAAGTTCCCATGGATGGTTTGGACATCAGGCTTCAGATCTGAATTGAGCCAGGATGTGTGAAGCCCTAAGTATTTAATCCTTCAATCCACCAAGAGAGTCTACCTGTGACACAATGCTCTGAAATGAAAAAAAATTGTTTTGGCTGTAGGAGACCTTGGAGGATGTATCATTGTGCTTTACCTGGGGACACCTCGGTCTGCATTAAGATGCCAGCCAAAGGCTGCAATCCTGACCGCCCAGCCCCACAGCAGAGGAGACCAATCACTGCTAAAGCCTGCCATCTCCACACCAAGTCACATGAAAGTATGAAGCTGCCTCCCATCAAATCAGTCCGTCCCTTGGTCCATCTAGCTCAGCAACTGGCAGTGGCTCTCCAGGGTTTCAGGCATGGCATCCGCCCAACCCTAGCAGGAAATGTCACCAGGAATTTAATCTAGGACCTTCTGCATGCTTCTGTTTGTGCAGAAGCTTTCAAGCTGAATTCCTAGGCAGCTCTCCTGAAAGGCCAATTGCCCACCATCACCATCTTCCTACTGTACGTTGGGTGCATTCACTGTTCACACAGAGTGACGGGAAAGCTCAATAGGCACAATCCATATCCCATATAAACCACATAGAACATTTCCATGGCAAACCAGTTACGTCAGAAGGGGCTCCTGAAGGAAGGAAGCTTGAAATCCCCTGCCTTAGCACACTGCTATAGAGTGCAACATCACTGCTTTTCCAGTCCACGAGCAGCAGTCAAGCTTTCAACAAGGGTAGAGAAAGCAAGAAAGAAAACCAGAACAACTGGACAACTGAACAACTGGGTAAGGGGGAGAGAAGAGATACTGGATCAAATCTGAAACATTCTGACCTGCCACCATGGGTTTAATCTCTTTTTTGGGGGGAATTAAAATGCTGCCTCAACATTAACATAGCGTTGCTACCACAACACAAGCACAAAACAGCAATCCTGCCGAGCTGTCAGTCCATCAGGTTTTGTCATCTTCTCCCCAAGTTGACTACTGTGCCCCAAATGCCCAGCAAGTGGGAAATGCACAGCTGAGCCTGGCAGAGAACTGGAAGGTCACAGCTTGTGCGCAAAAGTTCAGGCCAAACAAGTTCAGGCATCGAAAGGTTGGAAGGAAGGACTCTCGCTTTTCGGAAAGAAAAAGGCGGCCAGCTGTAGCCAATTCCCACTTGGCTGAAGAAGGAGCAGCCATTCCAGTAAAGGGAAAACCACCTGTCCTCTGCCCCCTTTCCTCAGGCCAAGGGGGTGGGCAGCACAGTACAACAGCAGAGTGCTCCTCTGTCACAGGAGGGCCAGGCAGAAGCGTAAAAGGCACCTGGATCTTGAAACAGGGACCCTGGAAGTCAGACCCCAGGTGTTTTGCCCTCCACACCACCAGAACCACCAGCCTGTGCTCTGCTAGAATAGGACGAAAGGTACTACTAGCCCTAGCAAAGAGGGGACAAATGGGCCTCCGCCTGACCCTATAAGACTTCTGATTCAGGTCTGGCTTCTTAGTTTGAACCACTCAACCTCTGGGTAAAGATCAAGCTGTTGCACCCCTACTCTTCACCTGTCTATTAGCTTCCCGTTCACTGGCTTTCCAGCCCAACTACCAGAAGGCCACCTTCAGACCCCAAACCTTGACAGTACGTACACCATAATTAAGAGGAAGGGAAGAATTCAGGCCCTAAACTGCCTGGGTCCAGGGGCATGAATCTGGCATCTATTTTGGGACATTTCTCACCCACACACTCCTACCTACTTAGGTCATCTTCAGATACCTGGCTTAGAGTGCCTCGACCATCTATAGACCGCTTGGAGCAACACGGAGCAGAGCTGGCCTTCCCTTTGTGGAACTCTCTTCCCAGGGATGCTCTGTCAGGCTCTTTTTCAATCCCTACTGGGGCCACCAAAATGACTGTCGTCCCCATCTAAGCCTTGACCAAGCCCTTTGACTGCCATCTTAGCTGAGCATTTTAATGCCATGCAAAATGAGACAGGCTTACATAAGCCTCACGGGTTACATATTGCAATCCATTTTACAAGGGTGTTGATGTAGGAAACGGTATTCCTCCTGCTCACCACCACCACCTCCTCCTCCTATGAAGATCTTCAGTCAAGACTTATTTAACACTTATAAAAATGAGCAAGTCTGCACCAGCAGGAACCCTGAGGGGTGACATAAACTGGCAAGGCTCGCTGGGCCTAATGGCGGGGTATCTCTCCAAAACGTTTGCATAAAGCTCCTTCCCAACGGCAAAAACACAAGCGGAAAGGATGTGTTCAGAACTGCTACATGGCTGATTATAGAGACAAAATTGCCACCGTCGGTTGTACTCGCTTTTGCCCACACACATGCACTCCGGAGCGAATACAGACAGTGCTTACTGAATGGCATACGAAGCCTTCTGGAAAAGGGGACACCTGTATTGTCCTGCCTAGTGGGGAAGAGGCTCTGGCCCATTCCTTGGACTGATAAGCAGGTTCAGAAGAGTGGCAAAATTCTACCCAGCTGGACAACTCAAGCAACTTACAAAGTGGTTGCAGGCACACTGTGCTTAAGTTCCCACTTGGCAATTTGTGGTCTGTTTTCTCACACACACACACCCCAAGAGGTCACACGCATTCAGATCCAAAAAGCCACAGTGCTTGCACAGACTTTTTTGCTGCTGTGGCAAACCAGTTCCTCAGGGTCTCTCTCTCTCTCTCTCTCATCTGCATGGACACATTTTCCAAGATCTGAATGGCACCCCTGGGGCAAAGCATGCAGGCTCCGGAACTCTGCAGGGGCCAAAGCAAGGGACAGAAGTGTGCATGGATGCCTTGCGTGGCTAGCTGCCAACAGAACGCTTCCTATTAATGACAAAGGAGAGAGAAACCATCACTCAAAGCTGTCATCAGTGGGAATTCCCCCCCCCCATTGCTTGCCATACAGTAACAACCACAGGACAGGGACACCCCAGGCTGAAATGCAGCAGCTTCCCATGAATTGCTCTAACTCCGCGGACCAGGGATACTCCTACTTCCTACAAGCACAAGGTTCTTTCTTGCCAGCAAAAACCAGTGCCAACTTGGCAGCGCGTCTTGGCTTTTACAGTTGCAAGCGAATGATATTTGCAGTGCCTGCCTCTGCAAGACATGGGGGTCACTGTCAGCTTATTGACAACTGCTGGAAAACAGGTAGCATCAAGAGCAGGCTACATATTTACAAGTTCCCTGGGATATCCGAGAGAAAGGGGGACAGGCATTTCTCCTCGAAGCAGCCAGACGTTTCAGTTTCCATCAACAAGAGGGATAAGGGACAATATTACACAAAAGGGACATATCAAGGCACACTGGAAGGAAGATCAAGGCACGCTCTAAGTGGGTAACTGTGGTCTAGACATCAGCACTTGCAGAAAGGATTTACCAGTAAGTATTGTACTGGACCCTTTCATGGATCACTGCCTTGTCATGGCAAAGGGGCTTGAGTACCTCAATGAAGCTGTGAGCTATGCCATGTAGGGTTACCCAAGAAGGACAAGTCATAGTAGAGAGTTCTGACTAAACGTGATCCACTGGAGAAGGAAATGACAACCCACTCCAGTACTCTTGCCAAGAAAACCCCATGGATTACAAAACTAAAAGGCTAAACGATATGACACTGGAAGATGAGACCCTCAGGTCGGAAGGTGTCCTTTATGCTACTGGGGAAGAGCAGAACACAAGTACTAGTAGCTCCAGAAAGAGTGAAGTAGCTGGGCCAAAACCGGAAGGAAGCTCAGCTGTGGATGTGTCTGGAAGTGAAAGTGTGATGCTGCAAAGAACAGTACTGCATAGGAACTTGGAACGTCAGATCTATGAATCAAGGTAAGCTAGATGTCGTCAAACGTGAGATGCCAAGGCTGAACATCGACATCATGGGAGTTAGTGAACTAAAATGGACAGGAATGGGAGAATTTAATTCAGATGACCATTACATCTACTATTGTGGGCAGGAATCCCTTAGAAGAAATGGAGTAGCCTTCATAGTGAACAAGAGAGTGGGAACAGCAGTACTGGGGTATAACCTCAACAATGATAGACTGATTTCCATTTGGATCAAAGGCAAACCTTTCAACATCACAGTAATCCAAATCTACGCCCAGCGGCAGCATTCAGCTGGTACGCTGGGCGGGAGGAACGGGTGAGCGGCAGCTCGCCCGTAGCTTTCCGCTCCGTTTCGCTGTCTTCCCCACCCCCGCGGGGAACCACTCCCATCACTTCCTGGCAAATAGAAGGGGAAGAAATGGAAGCAGTGACAGACTTTATTTTCCTGGGCTCCAAGATGGCTCCAAGATGCGGTGGCAGATGGTGACTGCAGCCATGAAATTAAAAGACGTTTACTTCTTGGGAGGAAAGCAATGGCGAACCTAGACAACTTAATAAAAAGCCGAGACATCACCCTGACAACAAAGGTTCGCATAGTCAAAGCTATGGTTTTCCCAGTAGCAATGTATGGCTGTGAGAGCTGGTCCATAAGAAAGGCAGAGCGCCGAAGAACAGATGCTTTTGAATTTTGAAAGCAAAAGGAGAAGGGGGTGGCAGAGGATGAGATGGTTAGACAGTGTCACCAAAGCGATGAACATGAAATTGGGCGAACTCTGGATGCTAGTGGAGGGACAGAGAGGCCTGGCGTGCTGTGGTCCATGGGGTCGCGAAGAATCGGACACGACTTAGCGACTGAACAACAACAACAACAACAGGGGGGCAATGCTGATTTTCAAATGGTTTTCAAAGTTCTCAAAGAAGAGAGGAAACCATCGTTCTCCTTGCAGCTGCCAATAAATAATAATAATAATAATACTTGGATTTATATACCGCCTTTCTTAGGTCACCAGATTTCTCTGATGACTATAACTCAAGGCGGTTTACATAGGCAGACTTTATTCAGAAACCCGAAGGTTTTTACAATTTATACAGAAATGTATGCACTGCTTCTTGCTTTAAGTTCCAGAAAATGCAATGAAGATTACGAAACACGGGGGAAGAGAGATGCGAGAACAGATCAGCGGTGGAATAAGCTGCTCAGGGATCGTGTGAAGTCTCCCCCTTGGAGCTTTCCAGAACCAGGTTGGACAAGGATCAGAAAGGCTTTTAGGGGCACAATGTGATGGATTAAGGCAGAGGACTTGGGCTGAAAAGTCCCTTCCAACTGGAAACCTGCGCTGAACTATAAAGTGAAAAAACAGAAAATGTCTGGACTCTGCCTTAGAGGAAAATTTTCAGCGTAAATTTTGAGGTTGTCATAATTATTTACATTTTAGGAATAAATACTTAATATTACTGCATAAATGACTAGTTAATCAATTCCCTATGAACAAAGTAAGATTCTCTGATTTAAGAGATGAAATTGAGGGGACCAATGTATAATATTAAATACCTTGAAAGTATTGCCAATGCAGGGCTTACTCCACCTCCAAAAAAAAGGGGGAAATGTAATGGGGAGTCGGGACAAAAAGCCACAGCGGTCAAGGGAGCCAGGGGTTGGAAAGGCTTGGGCTGAAGCTTAACCCGGGGTCAGAACAGCTTCCTAGTGGCTGAGAATACGACAGACACTGCACTGATGTAGCAAGAATGTTAGTGCCACAGATGTATTTATTTAGAATTTTAAATCCCTCTATCTCCCTAGACGGCATTCAAAGCGGCTTACAAAACGTCAATATAAACCACAGAACAGAATTGCACAATAGGTGTATTGAGATAGCATTGTGCATTGGGACGAGAACCATGGTCCTAAGCGGAACCATTAGTTTATTTCTTGATCTTTTGATATTTGTTTAAATACGGTTAAGACTCAGCTTCCAGACTTTTGTGGGCATTCAGCGAATATGCAGAATACACTCAGGGCCCAATTCTAGCCAACTTTCCAGCGCCAATGCAGCAATGCCAATTGGGGTGTGCGTTATATCCTGTGATGGGGGGACAGTCACGGAGGTAGGTGCATGTTGTTTCCTTACTTTGGGACTGCACTGCGGCTGGATCAGCACTGGAAAATTGGATAGGATTTGGCCCTCAATCTTGCCCGTGGGCAAAAGCAGGCTCCGTCCTTCAATCAATCAATCAATCAATCAATCTTTATATACCGCTTTTCAACACAAGTCCGCAAAGCGGTTTACAGGCAAATAATAATAATAAAATTAAATGGCTCCCTGTCCCAAAAGGGCTCACAATCTAAAAATATGCAGACCACCACCAGCAACAGCCACTAGAACAGGAGGAGTGAATAGGGCCTCTTCTATTTAGCTCTCCCCCTGCTAAATATAAGAGAAACACCACTTGAAAATGTGCCTCTTGCCCAGTTGGCAGGGGTCCTTCTATCAGATTCCCTGAGAGAACACAATGAGTGATCCCTGCCTCCCTGCCCTCCCTTCTAGAGGCACTAATTGGCCTCCGTAAGGAATAAAATGCTGGACTTTTGTTCTCAGCCACAGAGGCATTTCTACAGGGAGGGCAAAGCTCTAAGTTTTGCAAGAAGCCTTACCCTGTCATGGAAATCCCTCCTCTCCCTTGCTGCTGTAGCCAGTAAGCAACGCCAAGATGTTGCTGTTCCCTGTGAGGATTGGCTAAAACGGTGCAGGAGAGGAGTGATGTCCACTGCAAGGTAAGGCTTCTTGCAAGACTTAAAGCTTTGCCCTCCCTGTAGAAACGCCACTCCTCAGCCAACAAGACTTTTATTTCAATGGCAAAATAAAACAAAATAATTTGCATGGAAAAGAATTTCAAAGAAGCCTGTGTGAAAAGGGTGCGTGTACACACACATCTGTTCATCCCTGGATGGCACACAGAGTGCGCTTGAGTGGCCTGGGCGTGACAGAAACTGAGAAGGAAGCATTTTGCAACTCCATTAACACCAAAACTGCCTCCTCATCTCTGTCGCCACACGCAGCACGGAAATACTATCCCCCCCCCGCCCCCCGGAAACAAGTGCGGGCATGTGCGCCATCGATGACCAGATGCTGTTACTTCACAACCACTCTTAATGAGAGCCGAGTAAGTTACCTGGAAGAGGACGTCACCTGCTCAATTGGTTTACGTCTGCATTTACCAGACAAGGAGTGTTCCAGCAAACCTTGAAGCAGGGCTTATTAGGAAGGGCATCGGCTTACTGCACCAGACCTCCGGGGTTGGGTTTCTTGATGTCACGATCCAAATTCACTTAACTGAAAGAAAACACACTCTGACTGCACTCCAGACTACCCCCCCCACCCGCCACCGCCATCTGCAAGCAGGGGGGAAAAGAAAGCAGCGCCTGCCTTTGGGCCTCTCCCTCTGAGACCACGTGAACCCAGGAAGCAGCCTTGGGCAGAGTCAGACCCTTGAAGCTTGGTCCACTGAGCTCCAGGGCGTCTGCACCGACTGGCAGACAAGGGGCTTCCCCAGGCCTGCTTCAAGATGCTGAGGCCTGAGACAGGGACCTTCTGCATGTAAGGCAGACACTGGGCTCAGGGCCCACAATCTCGCCTAAGGATGCAAGGCTCCTTAAATGTGTTTCCACACTCTACCTTTCACCAGCAAAGGCACATTGTCACATACAATAAAGAGCTGTAAAAGTCACCACACGAAAAGATGTGGAGATGTGCAAATACTGGGGATGTGGCCATTATCTAGCAAAGAATTGCCAGGCTAGCACAATGCTCCGTTGCATGCACCGTTCTGTCTACTCAAGCAACTGAGACGCCCCTGGGACAGTGGCAGAAGGAGCAATTGTGGGACCCACCTCCTTTTGACCTTGTAACCCGCACCCACCCACAGACATACTCCTTGTAACCCGCACCCACCCACAGGCACACTCCTTGTAACCCACACCACCCACAGGAAAGAGAGAGCAGCATGCAGGACCCAGAGGTTGTGCCATCACAGCCAGGAGCCAGGAGCAGAACTGCAAGACCACCAAGAACCCTCTTGCTGCATCAGGCCAAGAGGCCACCTCTAGCCCAACAGTGGTCTAGCACTGTGGTTCCAACAGTGGCCAAAAAGACGCCTCTGGGACACTCACAAGGAAGGGAGGTAGGCAGCAGCCCCCCCCCCCGGTCTGTCCCCAACGTGCCATCATTGGAGGCACCCTGCTTCTGACCATGGATCAACGTCAACTCAGGAATCCCATGGTCACCCCAGACTAGTGTAGAAACTGGCGTGGGGCAGGGCTGGCCCACCCATGGGGCAAACTGAAGTGGTCGTCTCAGGCAGCAGAGTAATTGGGGGCTCCCCCTTCTGGCCACTCACCACCTCCTCCTCCTCCTCCTCCTCCTCTCACCCCCTGGATTGGAAGAGGAAGACAGAGAAGAGTGTGGAGGGGAGGGGAGCGGTGGGCTACAGTGGCAGAGGAGCAGAGGCTGGCACATCATCTACTGTAGTCAGGGGGCAGCATTTGGCACCCACTTCAGGCTCCAGGAGGCCTTGGGCCAGCCCTGGTCAGGGGTAGAAGATCCAAAATCTGAAAACAAAGCTCCTTTTGAGCTCTTGAGACTTGGAAACAGAGAAGTCAGCTGGTAAAAATAACCACGGGGGCAGGGCAAGCTTTCCAGTGGTCGGCCAGCAGGGCTTCAGTGCCTGACATAAATCTCTGCTCCCATAATGAGTAGAAAAAAAATAAAAATAGCTAAAATAGATCTATAGATTTATGAAACTACATTTCAATCCAACGATCACTAAGAAAGCATGGAGAGCAGGACAATCTCTGTTGCTCCAGACAGCGTGTCCTTCCCACACTCCCAGGGCACCTTGCATGTGGGAACAGAGTTCTTGATAGGAGTCCCATGACATCAAGATGCACTTGTGGCTGTCTTGGCACAGTGTTTGGGTTACCTCAACGAAGATTTCCAATTGGGGTGTTCTTTAGCACAGAGTATAGAAAATGCTGCCTGCCTACCCACCAGGTACACAGGGACTGCAGCCTCTTTCAAAGTCACTCGTGCTAATAACTGCCGCAACACCCTGAAGCAAGAAGGTCAAGAGATCAAGCAAGCACTGGATGCAGACTTGGCTCTTCTTAGGCTTGCTTATCCACTCCAGAGGACCCCCTCCATACTTAAAGTGAAGGCACACCGTTCACTCTCCATTGTTCCAGCCCTCACCCCCAGCAATCCACAGGAAGAGACTGACTGACTGCCCAGGTCGCCTTCCTTTTCTCTAAAACACATGCCAGAAGCATCCGGTAGCCTTCCTCGACAAGTGGAACAATATAGCTGCCAATCATCTCCTAGACCAGACCTGCACGGCTTAATAGCCCCCCAAGCTGGACACAACCCACCACCCAGATAGTGTGGACTGCCAGGCATCTGACATCTTCTCAAATCTTTACAATCGCAAGAAGCAGCAAAAAACAGGAAGTGAAGCAGGTCCCTGGTTTGCTGCTATGCTTAAGAGCATTACTAACATCTCAAGCAACTGCCTGGGTTAGAATTACAACTGGCCTGGCCCTGGGAGGGAGCAGGGGAAGTGGGTTAACTTCAGAAAATGGGGAAGGTCTACGCAAGAGTCTGGCTTCAAGAACACTCCAGTTCCAGAGTACACTTGAGCAAGCTAACAAACCAAGTGGGCCGGAAGGTCCACAACAGGCAGGGGCAACAAACAGAGAGGCCAAAGGACGGCGCATAGTCAGGAGTCAAGAGCCAAGGCAGAGCACAAGAGGAGGTGCTTAAATAGTGTCCTCACATCAGGAACAGATTGCTGGAACTGAGCAGCAAGTAAGGAATCCAGGGCTTTATAGGGCACAGGGATTGGTCCACGGGGAGTCAGGTGACTGAGTGCTCAGGTAGGGTGGTACGGAAGTCTAGAGGGTGCTCTCAGGCCACAAAGCTGAGGTTTGTTAGGTTGGCAATGGGAACAAAGTGCTAGTGGTGCAAGACTTAAAGTGCTGGAGCATGACTGCCTGGAGCCCTGAATTGGGGCTCCTCCTGCCCCCTGACAAGACCCTTCCAGAAGCAATTCCCAGGGATACCAGAACAAACGGGAGAACTGGAGGGCTCAAAGACATGGTCACATGTTCTCCTTGGAGCATCCGCCATTGCTCCAAGGGGCTATCAAACCCTGCTTGTCAAGGCATTGCAACCAAGTTCTAGTCTAGTTCCTGCACAAACTGCCTCTCAATTTTGCTCAGTTCACAGTCCAGCTTACGCGTTCAGAACTGATTAAACAAAAAGAAGAAGTCTGATTCAAACGGACCTTTTGTATACACCATTTCATCCAAGAACAAATTTTTACAGGGAAGTTATAAATCCCATTTTTTAAAACAGCCGTTTATTATGGAAACAGTGGAAGGACTCGGAGCCATACATGTAAGACCCATCATTGTAAGAGGTATTTCCCACCTCATCCAAAAGAACGGCTAGTCCCACATGCGAACACTGCAAGGCACGAAGCATGTTTAGGGTCAGGAAAAGCAGGTGGAAGGAAAATGGAGAAAAGCGAAGCGGGGGACAGCACCGTGAAACAGCTTCATCTTTCGGCCTCAGGGCTGCATCACATAAACATTTGCAATGTAAATATGTATCTAAATAGAAGCTCTTTTCTTCTGGCCGATATGTGCGTGGGGGTGGGAGGGTTGGAAAAAGGACCCAGGTCAGGAAGTGCACTCTTCCACCCACCCACCCCCAGCATTTTAACAGCAAAAATCACACCCCTGAAGTGGCAATTTGGCTCAGAGCAGCTATTGCACAGCACTGGCCCTTTAAGCAATTATCTCCCCACCACATAAGAACATAAGAAGAGCCCTGCTGGATCAGGCCAAAGGCCCATTACATCTGGTCCAGCTTCCTGTATCTCACAGCGGCCCACCAAGCGCCCCAGGGAGGCACGAGACAACAAGATGCTTGCATCCTGTTGCCACTCCCTTGCACCCGCTACTCTGAAGGAGCCCACCACCTTTGTAAGGAGGTTGCACAATCCATCATTGCCTATAGCCCACGATGGACCTTTCCTCCAGAAATCCGTCCAATCCCCTCTTAAAGGCATCCAGACCAGATGCCATCATCACCTCCTGTGGTGGTGACCCCACCACCACAACAGAATAGACTTTCCAGGGAGCAAGGAGGGTTAACTGCATTTCATGTGATTCGCCGTGGTTCTTTTAATCGTTTATCCACTTACAAAACTTATTAACAGAGAACTCTATAATTAGTAGTGTCAATTTCAGTTCTTGGCTTCCTCTTATAAACTCTGCAGCTACACCAATATTTACCAAAAGGTTTGAAATGAATAGCGTATCTCCCAAAGAGTGTCCTTCTCCCTAAAAGGAGGAAAGCATCTAGTAACCTCATGAACTCTCTTCCTTCACCCTCGACATAATGTATCACATGCCAATGGCAGAGGAAGAACTGACAGTTCGAGCACTGTGTCGCATTGGATCATGTGCTTTGCTTCGGAAATGCCAGAACTGGACTTTTTTTTTTTTTTTAACTGTTGTGGCTTTCTTGTTTTAACAGCACTTAAAAAGTGTCAATTCTCCTTCTGACTTTCTCGTGGGATCCAGAGAGAAGGTCTGGGAAATCAAATGAACACTGAATGGCCTATGGCCTAAGGTTGGGCAAATAGTTCCTAGAAGACAGATCCTGTACAAGGCTAGAAAATACGTTTACGTTCACAAGTTCTAGGATTACATTCTCTGGAACCGGGATGACCAGGACACTCAACACTGTTTCCACCATTCCACCTTGCGCTGCAGGATGCATTTAAGGAACTGCTGCTTCCTTATAGCTAATGGGGAAAATCTGGAACAGTGCTGGATTCCTAAGGGTGCAAGAAGATTCCTGCTAAACCAAAAAGGATCCGCACCCTGTTTCTAACAGAAGTAAGCCAGGTGCTTCCGGAAACCCTTCAAGAAAGGCATGACTAGAGAGGAGAGGTTCTAGTTTGCTATCAAGGAGCTGTCCACAGGCAGCCTTCCATGAAGCTGTGTCGTCACCTTCTAAAACCAGTGGCCAGCATCATTTTTGCGGCAGGGAATCATGCAAGTGAATTCAGCATAGTGCAAAGTTGGCTTTTTTGTCCCCTCCTGATGGCAGACGTGGAATGACATGCCACTTATTTATTCATTTATACCCCGCCTTTCCCATGCTGAAGCAAATGCCCAAGGCGGCTAGTTTTTACAAATCTACAGTATTCTTGTGATCCGCCAATCCTCAGTTCCAGATGTCGCCTTCACAGTGTGGTTCTCTCCTTTGGCTGCCTGCCATCAAGCCTCAGCAGGCAATCGCAAGTCAAGCCTGGACGGGTCCTCAAGGTCGTATTCCGTTCTTTTGCCAGCTGGCCTTCTCACACACTCCCCTGCAACTCTCCCTTGCAGTGAGTAGTCAGCTCCACTGCAACTCTGTTCTGCCACCACAGGTACTGCAGCTTGTCACAACCTAGCATCCGTCTCCCATCCAAAAACAAACCACAGATTCTTCTGCTTAGCTTCAGGCAGTGTCAGCAGCTCAACCATCCATCCACACTCAGATAATCAGTGTGTGTTTGTGTCTTCTCTTTTTTTTTTTTTTAGTCAGTGCCCAGAAGTAACATTACTGCAGTCACTCACACACACACACACACACACACACACACACACACACACACACACACCCTCTTTGCCACTGTTGGGTTGGAGGAGAACCTTGGCAAATGTAGCATTCCTAACAAAATACATGCCACTTATTTAACTGCATTGTACTGGAATTACTCCCCAGGTTGAATGACACCAGTTTAAAGTAGCATTTTTGGTTCACCTGATCCAAAGCAAATGAAGGTGGCTCCACATCCAACACACACATCCGGTGTCCTGGCTGACGGGAGAACAATGGGACTGAAAGGCTTGCGCCTGGCAGCAGAACAAAATGTTATCAGGGAGCCAAGCCAGCTGATGTGTGCTCTCCTTCAGCCTGCCAGGAAAGAGCACCAGTCCTACCACCTAGTGAGAAGAGTCAAAGCTGTTCTAGCATAAAGCTTTGTGCTAGAACAAACAAG
The DNA here is from genome assembly GCA_029204185.1 of Lerista edwardsae. Lineage (NCBI taxonomy): Eukaryota > Metazoa > Chordata > Lepidosauria > Squamata > Scincidae > Lerista > Lerista edwardsae. The sequence continues at coordinate 504,915 of JAJKFI010000150.1, read as the reverse complement.
CGCACACCTTGACTGCAAATAAGGAAATACACACAGAGGCATACTCAGCAACTAGCAACAGAGTCATGTCAGAATGGGTTACTGCAGGGTCTTGGACCAGGGAACAGGATGGCAAACAAGGCAATTGTTGGCACAGGATGATAGCTAGCTATCACAGGTTACAAGCTGTGATGGGTATGTGCAACCTCCTGGTTTTAGAAGTCGGCTACCTCAGAATGCCAACGTTCTGAGGGACTGGCAACAGGGTACAGGTATCATGCTCTCTTGTGTGCTCCCTGAGGCATCTGGTGGGCCACTGTGAAATACAAGAAGTTTTCAAACTGGGGCGTCAAGTTCTTTCAGCCTCTACTCCACTGATCCCCGTTTTATCACACTCCAGCAAGTCTCTCGTACATATCACAACGTTTCCACCCCAGTAGCGCAGCTGGGCTCAGAAGGTGCCATTTCTGAGAATACTTGCTGAAGCTACTCCACATACTGGGTTTCATTTAACTCCAAAACGATTCAAACACATTTATCAAGCTTTGCCCATAAAAAAAGTTGGCTCCCAAGACACCCTGCGTGCGCCAGCTTTCTGCCCCGAACAAGTTTTAAAGTAGTTGCAGCCCATTTTCTCAGAAGACTGTAGTATGGAAAGGCTGACTAACCTCGGCTATAACCAAAATGTTTATGCAAGGATGCATGTGCAATATATTTCACAATGGACACAGAATTGCATTTAAATCCTCTCCGGAGGAAAAGGAGGAATGTCTTGGCTGGAAGAAATCATCTGTTCACCTTCCTTCTCTTGACTGCCATCTTGTACCAGTTGCCATCTTGTATTTCTTCAAGCGCTTCCAACTCCCGTTTCATCTCTTACTTGCAGACTTGATTGTGGAATGCAGTGGCAGGAGTACACATGTGGGACCCCAACGCCAATTCCGGGCATCTCCAGCTATTCATTTCTAATAATTTTATAACGCTGTTCTGAAAAGGTACCCAAGATGTTTTCCAAAGTTAAGACAGAATCTCAGGTCGCAGGGCTGGAAAAATCCTCCAAGATGCACATACCGTCAGCTCTAGGCTAGGTGGGCCAAATGGATCAGGGCTGGGATGCATCTGCCTGAGGCTGCTGTGCGCCGGACCAATTGACACACAGAGGATTCGGGCACCAGGCAGGATACAAGAGATGTTTTCCGAGAAACTCCCTGCTCTGGCATTTGAATGGCTGCTAGAGTGCAATTCTCCACTGAGACAGCAAGTGGACTCTCCCTTTTTGGGGGGAGGTTGTGCAGATGTCATGGAATCCTATTTGCCAGGTATCTGTGCTATCTCTGTTACATGCCAACATACATCTGCATCCAGCATGCTCCATTTTTAAGCACTTTTAAAAATAAGGTTTGTAACTCCTTGAAGTTGCTTGCTTCATCATGCCAGCCAAAGTGCTGTGGGGAGAGAGAGAGAGAATCAAGTTGCTCCCACCAAGGTTTTCACCTCATTCGATGCAGCAAAGCTGTGTCAAGGCACTGCTCTATCAGTCCTGGACCAGGCGAGCACCAGGTCAGCAGTAAAACAAAAATTCACGCTTTGCAAAAACATCTGGCTATGCCTTCAAATATGAGCATGCTCACATCACAGTAAGCTACCCATAAGTTCTCCAGTTGGCGTATTTGTTTCCAAAGCTCATGAGTACATACAAAAATAGCTTGCTGTTAGCTCTTTCCTGAGGTGATTTACATCCTTCAGAGCTCAAATAAAGATTGTAGCATTTAAAAAATGCACAGCCGTACAAGTTCTGAGCAAACAAGAGGAGGGAAAACACAACTTAATTCCGGGTATCTAGAGGAAAAATGTTTGCTCTGATGCTCTTTATCAGCTTTGGCTGCACAACACACACACCTTTTTAAGACAGGTTTGGCAGACCGTGTCTTATTTATTAGGTGGTTCTTAGCTCCTCACACAGTTGAAAGTTATGCTGTCGTTTTTAATACCAGTTTCCTAAGAGAACCCAAAGCACGCGGAGTTTTGTTCTCCCATGTATAAGTATTTAGTACAGTTGGAGGCGGGGGAGCCACAGGAGAACTCAAGTCACGTGGAGCAGACCATGTAGAACAGAACTCTTATTTCTGCTTTAGCAGAGAGCTGAAGCTCATTACCTTAGCCTTAAAACAGACAGACCAAAAAAAAAAAAAGCAAGTTGCTCGTGCTTATGAAGGAGAGCTTGGCTTCAGAATCACACATTGCAGAGCACAAGAGGGAGTTTCAAGAACCTTCGGATTTAGGAGGAAATTATTTCAACGTCTGCCTTTGGCTTCTCAAAATTGGTTTTCTACCTACAAGAGGCAAGAAACAAGGAATGGACCTCAATTTTCAAATAACCTCCCACAAAAGCAGCAGTTGCATCTTTCCTCATTGCCATTCCATACACTGGCTTCTGTTAGACGGCAGCCAAAAAGACCACTCGCTGGTGGAAGAGAAGAACAGCTGTCAGAAGACATTCCACTTGTGACTGAATCGCACTCTGAGGAGAGCTGGTGCTCTGCATGCAAAAGCGCGCAGGGTCAGTTTCTGGCATCTGCAGGTAAACAGCTCTCAGGTGATAGGAAAGACACAAGCAGGCAGTCCTGGGCTAGAAGGTTTCGTACATTTGTACCAGGAAATGCTCGGAAAACTCACTGATCAGATTTGGGTAGCAGCCTTTCAACCTTGATCTTATTTGCCCTCACACCCACAGTGGGGTATTGTGACTCATTTTCAGTGGGAGGAAGCTGAAGCTGAATGACAGCAACTTGACCAAGACTCTAAAATTAGACTGGGACAAAGGTGGAACCTAAACCCCACCCTTACAGCAGTGGCATCCTGATCCTCCCATCCTCCAAACACTTTGGATAGTGGCCCTGAAGAGGGAGAGCCTCTGCCCTGAAGTCCCCTGGGGCCTCATGTCTGTCCAAGACGTGGGCTGAAGGAGAGAGGCCTGCAGATGGGAACGTCACACTCAGCCCAGCCTCGATTGGCCTGCTCTCTTCCTCAGCTGATCTCCAGCCATCATAGGTCCTTACTCCTGTGTAAGACAACCCCACTCCCAAACAACCCAAGGGACTTCCAAAGGCTACTCTGGGATGCTGCAGTGTGAGATCCAGGTCACAGCACAGAGGCAGAAAACATGCTTTGCATGCAGAAGTTCTCCAGTCCTTGACATCTCCAGGAAGATATCATCTCCAGAGAGATATTCCTCTCTGACACACCTTGGCAAAGCGTTGCTAGTGAGTGCTGAGCATAAGAACATAAGAAGAGCTCCGCTGGATCAGGCCAAAGGCCCATCTAGTCCAGCTTCCTGTATCTCACAGAGGCCCACCAGGGAGGCACGAGACAACAAGATGCTTGGATCCTGTTGCCACTCCCTTGCACCCGGTACTCTGAAGTAGCCCACCACCAATGTAAGGAGGTTGCACAATCCATCATTGCCTATAGACCACGATGGACCTTTCCTCCAGAAATCCGTCCAATCCCCTCTTAAAGGCATCCAGACCAGATGCCATCACCACCTCCTGTGGCAAAGAGTTCCACAGGTTAACTACCTGATGGGTAAAAAAGTACTTCCTTTTATCTGTTTTAACTCTCCCAACCCTCAGTTTTAGCGGATGCCCCCTGGTTCTGGTGTTTTGAGAGAGGGAAAAGAACATCCCTCTATCTACTCTATCCCTTCCGTGCATAATTCCGTCTCAATTATGTCCCCCCTCAGGCGCCTTTTTTCTAGGCTGAAGAGCCCCAAACGCTGCAGTCTTTCTTCATAAGGGAGGTGCCCCAGCCCCGTAATCATTTTTGTTGCTCTCTTCTGTACCTTTTCCAGCTCCGCTATGTCCTTTTTCAGGTGTGGCGACCAGAACTGTATGCAATATTCCAGCATAATTAGCTAGATGGATCAGTGGTCTGAGCATAAGAGCGTTTCCTATGTAATCATAAGAACCTCCACCTAGTGTGAAGTGCTCTTAAATGTGCCACGCTGTCTATTGTGGGAAGGGCCAAGTGTAGCCAGATGCAAAGATTGACTCCAGGGTTAAGTGACTGGATTGAAAGGGTCACTGTTGGCCAATCAAGCCCAGAGATAAGGAGGAAATGATAAGAAATGAAACAGTGACCAAAAGCAATGCTTGCCCAAGGACTGAGCAGCCCAGAGGAAATTGCTGAAATGAAAGCACGACCAAGCCCTGACAAGGCCCGCTTCCGTTGTCCCTGCCTTTCCTTTATTTAACAGTTACTGTTGGCACCACACCTAAGCTGGAAAACTGCCATATCTCAGTGACTGATGGGGTACAACCCAAGAGGTGACCTCAGAAGCTATATAGAGAGGGTTCCCATCGGGGTCCTTACAAACCTTTGAGTCGCCCATCTTCCACTGGTGCTATCTTGGAAACTTTGCTGCTAACACGGCACCTCCCAGTCAAAGTGCTGGTTTGATTGGAAGTGACACAAAAAGATGAACCGCAGGTTATAAGCCAACACTGGTGGGTCCACACGGCCATATTTACGGAGCAAGGAGCAGAGTGGAATTGCCACGCTTCCTCAACCACCCAGTAGTCTTGATTTTCTTCTCTATCGTCTCCAAGTAGGGAAAATCAAGGAGGACCCCCGTAAGGACCACATGAGCCCCGTAAGGACCACATGGGTTCTGCAGTCACTGCTAAATCAACAGTATCAGGGTGGGGTGGGGGGGGCCTGTCCAACTAATCGTGTGTGATGAATCCCTCATCAGTCGGACCCTCTTCAGAAAACCTCATTGTGAGCGCAATCCTAACTCGGGCAGGTGCAGGCAGGCAGTCCTGCGCTGCGTCCTACCCAAGTTAGGAGGCACAGCAGCTTAGCGCAGGGCAGGGCAGGGCAGGGGACAAATGTTCCCTTGCCCCGTGGTAAACAGCAGGCAGCCCAATAGGGCTGCTCAGACCTGCACCTGCAAAATTGCAGGCACAAGTGCAAACCTTCCGCAGCTTCCCAAATCTGGCTCTGGAACTCATCCTGAATTACTCAGTCAACCATTCAAGCTCAGGTTATCGCCTTGTTAACCTCCCGGCTGTGAGACATCTCCTCCCTCCTCCGGTCAGCCTCAGGCTCCTCAAGGGGACCCAGCCCGCCTCATGGTTAATAAATGGCAGAGAGGAAGTATTTGCTCATGGGAGTGCACCACCCGCCACACTCTGGGAAAGGGTTTGACATGCCCTCTGCCTTCCAAAGGACCTGCTGCAGAAGAGCAGCAAGAGAGACCGGTCCTGTGACAGGACCTCTTATAAGCAACAAGGTTGAGGAGACTCTTCCAAAAGAACACCCAAGAACTGCTTGCTGGTGGCCAATTACAGGGGGTCTTCAAAACCTAAAGCGCAAAGGGGCCCCCTCCTCCCCTGAAGCATTTAAGGTGACCTGGAGTGACCTCAGGGGGAATGAGGGGTAGAGGACATCCTGGGCGCACTGAGGAGTTGTGGGGACTGGTCCTTCTCCAGGCCCTGCTTGACATCACCAGAAGAACCAGGCGGGTTTGGGCAGTTCTAGCCCTTCAGCCAGCACCAGCACCAGCTCATCCTTTGTGGGACCCTCCCATCGTGAACCCAGCGTGTGAGGAGGTCTAGAACTTGCCAAAAGAGTGGAGGAACTGCAGCAGCCTGCAACCAGAATAAAAAGCTGGCTGGTGGAAAACTGGGCAGGACGAGTAGCAAGTCAGAAAAGGCGTTTCAGACAAGAACCAAGTTTACAGAACTGAGCCGCTCATCACAACATTTAAGAGCCAGTCAGCCATGCAAACAAAAAGAAAATAAAGTAAAACCCTGTGCAAAAAAAAAAACAACCCCGACTTCATAACAAAGAGTGCTAAGAACTGGCAACCACCTTCCCCAGAAAACGTGAACAGTTAAATGAGTATCCGTGCATCCTGTCTGCCCCTTTATTCCTCACCAATTGTTTCCTGATCTGGCAGAACACGGGACAAAAAGGAAACAGCTGTGAAAGGCTGAGGAAATCAGGGTAGCAGCCACTGCTACTGGTCCTCAGGGGGGAAAAAACAGAAAAACAGGTGCACACGAGTAGCAGCCTGGGTCTTTTCAACTCAAGCAACTAGGCATTTTCATCAAGCCCTGCATACCTGAAGCCCCACCTGAAGGCCCACCTCTCCCCACTTCAGTCAGCTCCTCAGACCTTGCTCCACCCACGTTCTGCTTCTCAGAGCACAATCCAAACCGGGAGTTAGGCCAGCCAGGTTTGGCCAGCACAAGGGACACCGTGAAGTGTGTTTGGTCCACTCTCGGAGTCAGAGAGGCCAGCACACAGGCGTGCACCATCCTCCCTGACTCCAAGAGTGGGCCAAACGTGCTTTACGGCGGCCCTTGTGCTGGCCAAACTTTGATGGATTAACTCCAGGTTAGGACTGCGCTGTTAGTAGGGTGCAAAAAGGTGAGCATGGGGGGGCAGTGCCTATAGTGGTCTCCAGATTGTGGAATTCCCTCCACCAGGAAGCCCAAGACTAACAGCCCAGATATTGGGGTCTTCTCCCAAACGCTTAATGCCTGCTTATTCTGGTGGGCTTTGGAGTTATAATTGGCTGTAATTGTTGTTAGCCTTGTTGTGCTACTCACAATAGCTTGCTCCCTGCAACGGTTTTTTACTGCTGTTCTCTTTCAAATTGTTATTGTTTTAAATTGTTATAATTTTAAATGCTGTGAGCTGTCCTGGTGGCCCTCTGTGACGGCAGAATAAAATTTTCTTAAGTAAATGAGAAGCAAATAAATATGCAAGACTGTAAGTACAGTATATATTTATTGGTAAAATGGCCATTCACTTACTGGCAAGTAGCCATCTTCTCCAGGTGACCAAGCCGGGGGGGGGGGGGGCGGTGTGCAACAAAGGGTAGATTTTTAAAAAGACTAAATATTAGTTACCAGCAGATATGGGTGGAAGCAGGCTAGTAGTGTAGACTTTAAATTTCATGGCATCTTAAAAATTAACAAATGCATCACAGCATAAGCTCCTATGGACCACAGTCCACTTTGTCAGATGTATGAACTGTTGTCCTCAGCAGGCAGGTGCATCGACAGAAATAATGCTATACAGAGGCACGCGCACACGCACACACACTGGCAGGTGCAGAAGAAGACCATGCAAGCAGCGGAGCCAAGCAGCGATGGAAGACAAGAGGTACCATCTGAAAAATGTCACAGCCTTATTTGTCTGGCCTTTGCCTCCCCTCCAGTGCCACTGTCAAAATGTAGACAACAAGTTCCTCCAAGCAGGTGCTATCTTTTGTAGGGCAGTATATAAACAACAAGCTGATCAATAGTGGCAAAACACAAGATCAAAGCTAAAGCCATGTGGAGCAATAACTGCTAACACCAAGTGGAATTCGCTGGAAGCACAAACTTGCCGTGTTTAAATGGTGCTTTTGATCTTAGAACCAGATTTAAGAGCACTGGATGCTGCTCTATAGGATTGCAAGAAAAGAGAAGTCAGAAATCCTGCTCCAGTTGCTGGTTCCTGGACATTTACTCAGTTAAAGCATTTCCAAAGAGTAAGAGCTTCAAAATAAAGCTAAGGAAAAAAAACACAGCAAACTACCAAGACAATCCAGAACTCTTCAGCTATGTTCATGCCTTTACTCCTCCCGGAAATGTAGCCGGGAGGTCCTGGAAGCCAAATTTAGGTTGCTAGGCAGGACGCTGAAGGCCAGGACCCCCAAGGTGGCGTTCTCAGAAGTGCTACCAGTTCCACGTGCAGGGCCAGCTAGGCAGGCGGAGCTCAGGAGTCTCAATGCGTGGATGAGACGGTGGTGTCGGGAGGAAGGGTTTAGATTCGTTAGGCACTGGGGAACATTCTGGGACAAGCCAGGCCTGTACAAGAGGGACGGGCTTCACTTGAACCAAAATGGAACCAGGCTGCTGGCGCTTAATATTAAAAAGGTGGCAGAGCAGCTTTTAAACTGATCCCTGGGGGAAAGCCGACAGGAGCCGAGTGGCGTCCGGTTCGGAACTCCTCATCCCTACGGGAAGAGGAGGGTGGAGGAGTACCAAAGAGCAATGGAGGAGTAGGAATTAGAACGTCAAACCTGAGTGTAAGTGATAGTTTGTCCAGTACAAAGAGAGGAGGGGGAAAGGGATCAAAAAACAGTCCCTCGTTAGAGAACCCCGTATATAGGTGTTATTATGCGAATGCCCGAAGTGTCCGAGCAAAGATGGGGGAACTGGAATGTTTGGTGGCTAGGGAAAAGATTGATATAGTAGGCATAACGGAAACCTGGTGGAATGCAGAGAATCAGTGGGATACTGCAATTCCAGGCTATAAACTCTATAGGAGGGACAGGGAAGGGCGTGTTGGCGGAGGGGTGGCCATCTATATCAAAGAAGGGATAGAATCCAGCAGAGTAGAAACTGAAGGTGGGCCGGACTCCTCCGTGGAGTCACTGTGGGTTAAACTACCAGGCCGTAAGAGCAATGTAATAGTGGGGGTGTGCTATCGTCCTCCCGACCAAAAACTTGAAGGTGACCTTGAAATGAGGGAACAAATCAGGGCAGTGACCAAGAGAGACAGGATTGTAATCATGGGGGACTTCAATTATCCTCATATTGACTGGGTCAACTGCTGCTCTGGTCAAGAAAGAGACACCAGATTCCTTGATGTGTTGAATGACTGTGCCTTAGAGCAGCTAGTCATGGAGCCGACCAGAGGACAGGCGACTCTGGATTTAATATTGTGTGGCACTCGGGACTTAGTGAGGGATGTATGTGTTACTGAGCCATTGGGGAACAGTGACCATGCTGCGATTGGTTTTGCCATGCATGTCCAGGAAAGAGTGCAGAGCAAATCTGACACAAGAACCCTTGACTTTCGAAGGGCAGATTTCCCTCAGATGAGGAGGCTAGTTAGGAAGAAATTGAAAGGGAAGGTAAAAAGAGTCCAATCCCTCCAGGCTGCGTGGAGGCTGTTTAAAGTGACAGTAGTAGACGCCCAGCGGGAGTGTATACCGCAAAGAAAGAAGGGTTCAACAAGGTCCAGGAGGGTACCTGCATGGCTGACAAACGAAGTTAGAGAAGCTGTAAAGAGCAAGGAAGCTTCTTTCCGTCAATGGAAGTCTTGCCCCAGTGAGGAGAATAAAAAGGAACATAAACTCTGGCAAAAGACAAGTAAGAAGGTGATACGGGAGGCCAAGAAAGCGTTTGAGGAACGCATGGCTAGCAACATAAAGGGGAATAATAAAAGCTTCTTCAAATATGTTAGAAGCAGGAAACCTGCCAGAGAGGCGGTTGGCCCGCTGGATGGTGAGGGAGGGAAAGATGAGATAAAAGGGGACTTGGAGATTGCAGAGAAATTAAATGAATTCTTTGCGTCCGTCTTCACAGCAGAAGAACTTGGGCAGATACCACAGCCCGAACAGCCCTTCCTAACTAAGGAATTAAAGCAGATAATGGTGAATAAGGAAGATGTTTTAGATCAAATTGATAAACGGGAAGGTTGGTACTTACCGTGAACTCCCCTTCTCCACAGCTCCAGTCAGGGTCAGCATGGCACATCTGGGTAGCTCCTCCCTCTCCAGTAGGCAGGTCAGATGAGACATCTTTGGAGATGGGAGGGGCTCCTGGATCCGCCCCCAGTCAATCCAAAGCCTCAAGACAAACTCCCAACTCCATCCGGCAGGAACATCCAGACAGACCAACGTGCAGTACGCCAATCGCTGTCACCACGACGTTCCACGATGTGGCAATAAGCAGCAGGCCAACCCTAACCTGCTCTAACTGCATAACCACACTCAGTATCCCCCAAACAAAACCACCAAAAGGCAGGGGAATCCCACTAACACTGAGAACAAATCAACAAAGGATACCTCAGGCTCCTCCAAAGGGCGGGATGCTGACCCTGACTGGAGCTGTGGAGAAGGGGAGTTCACGGTAAGTACCAACCTTCCCGTTCTCCAACAGCTCCAGTCAGGGTCAGCATGGCACATCTGGGATGTACCAAAGCAGTACATAATCGGTCAGCCAGGGAGGGAAACTAACCTGAGGTATCCTAGACCACGCTCTGGAGCACGCTTCTAGCGAAGACAGCGTCTCGAGCCGCGTAGGTATCAATCTTGTAGAACTTGATGAACGTTGTGGGGGTGCTCCATGTGGCCGCCCTACACACCGCCTCCATAGATGGGGAGGCCTTAAAGGCCGCAGAAGTAGCGGCTCCCCGAATGGAGTGAGCCAGAATACCCACCGGAGGAGTGGCACCCCGTGCCCTGTATGCCGATGCAATAGCCTCCCTCAGCCAACGGGAAATAGTGGAGGATGAGGCCTTGGTGCCCTGTTTGGGCAAACGAAAATGTACAAACATAGCCTCGGTCTTACGAAACGGGGCTGTTCGGGCCATATAAAACTTCAAGGCCCTGCAAGGGTCCAGAGAGTGCCACAGCACCTCTTTGGGATGTTTAGGATTAGGGCAAAAAGATGGGAGCACGACCTCCGCAGATCTATGAAAAATAGAATTCACTTTTGGAAGGAAAGATGGGTCCAACCTGAGAGTCACTCTGTCTTCCGAAAAGGAACACAATTCCTTCGCCACTGAAAGGGAGGCGAGCTCAGAAACCCTCCTAGCAGAGGAGATTCCTACTAGAAAAGCCGTTTTAGTAGTCAGGTCCCTAAGAGAACTAGTGGCCATGGGTTCGAAGGGAGCCCCGGTGAGCGCCTTTAGCACCAAAGGTAAATCCCAGGAGGGTGCTCTGTGCACAGTGGGGGGATTTAACAGGGCCGCTCCCTTCAAAAACTTCCGCACATGGGGGTGAGAGGACAACCGTCTTCCCCTAGGGTATCCCAGGATAGAGGCAATGGCCGAAACCTGACGCCGAAGGGTGGCTGTACTCAGGCCCTTCTGTAACCCTGACTGTAGGAACTCTAGGAGCTCTCTGACTCTGGGTTTCTGGGGGTCAATCCCCTTACCTGAACACCACGAGGAGAAGATCCTCCAAGTCGAATTGTAAATTCGATTTGTGGACTCCCTCCTGTCTGCCAGCATGGTAGACAGAACCGCCTCTGAATAACCTAAAGTTGACAAGGCCTGCCGCTCAATCGCCAAGCAGTCAAGCGAAGAAACGCTGGGCTTGGGTGCTGAATCGGTCCCTGTGACAGCAGGTCCGGTCGGTCCGGCAGGCGGAGCGGGGGCTGCGATGACATCTCCCTGAGGTCCGGAAACCATGGACGGCGCGGCCAATGGGGAGCGATGAGGACAATCTCTGCCTGTTCCCATCTGAGCTTGTTTAGAACTCTCTGAAGAAGCTGAGTTGGAGGGAAGGCGTAAAGGAGGCCCTGGGGCCAAGTTTGCTGCAGAGCGTCTATGCCTAGGGCGCCTGGAGAACGCCCCCTTGCGTAAAATCTTGGAACTTGATTGTTCAGGTGTGATGCAAACAAGTCCATCTTCGGAAGACCGAAGGCTTGGACGATCATCTGGAAGACCGAGGGGTGGAGTTTCCACTCTGTCTGGTCCACTTGTTGGCGGCTTAGCCAGTCTGCCTCTGTGTTGTCCACGCCTGGGACATGCTCGGCCCTTACTGAGGCTACGTTGTTCTCTGCCCACCTGAACAGGGCTCTGGCTTCCCTCTGAAGAAGGGGGGATTTCGTACCCCCCTGCCGATTGATGAAGGCCCGAGCAGTCATGTTGTCGGTGTAAACAACAATGTTGAGGGCTCTGCTGTTGGACGCAAATGTCCGAAGAGCTAGGAAGATTGCTCGCAGCTCCAGGAAGTTGATGCTGCGAGTTGACTCGGTCTGAGTCCACTGGCCCTGAGCTATTCTGCCCTTGGAATGAGCACCCCATCCGAAGAGGCTGGCATCGGTGAAGATGGGGGTCCTGGCCAGAACCTGTATTGGGCTGCCCTGTGACAGTCTGGAGGGGGCCAGCCACCATTGGAGGTCCTCCAGGGACAGGCGATCCAGCCGGATTGTCTTGTGACGGTTTGACGCAATCAGGTCCTGATACGGAAGGAGCAGGAGTTGCAGGCCCCTGGCCCTCGATCTGGACCACGGGATGACGTCCTGGCACGATGTCATCATTCCCAGGAGGCGTGCTAACAGGAGGACATCGGCTGACTTTGCCAGGAGCACTTGCGCTGCTACCTTCTGAATCTTTCCTTGTCTCTCCGAGGAGAGAGTGACAGTGAACCTGCGAGTGTCTATTGTTACCCCCAGGTGAGAGAGGACCTGGGTAGGTCTTAGATGGCTCTTGTCGGTGTTTATTACAAACCCGTGATTCTGAAAGCATGCCACTGTCTGCTCGAGGTGACGCGCCCCCTGTTGGGGGCTGGTGCTCCTGAGTAACACGTCGTCTAAATACGGGTACAGGGCGACACCCTGCAACCGCAGGTGAGCAACTAGTACTATCAGTACCTTTGTAAACACCCTGGGGCTTGAGGACAGGCCAAACGGGAGCGATTTGTATTGCCAGTGCTGACCGTTGTAGCAAAAGCGAAGGAACCTGCGATGTGCCTGATTTATGAGCACATGAAGGTAAGCATCCTGCAAGTCCAGAGAACATAGATAGTCTGCCCCCTTGAGGGCCATCAGGATAGAGCGCAGGGTCTCCATTTTGAATTTGTGCTGAATCATGAAGCGGTTGAGCCACTTCAGATTCAGAATAATGCGCGTGTCCCCTGACTTTTTGGGGACTGCGAAGATGTGGGAGTAGACTCCCGTTCCCTGTTGAGAAGTTGGGACGCTCTCGATGGCTCCAACGTCCTGCAGGCGGTGAAGAGCCTTGACAATCTTCTCGTGTTTTAGTGGACACACCGGTCTGTTGACGTGTACAAAACGGTCTCGAGGAATACGTCTGAGCTCCAGGGAGTATCCGAAGCGCACAATGTCCCTGACCCATCGATCTGATGAGGTCTGGTCCCACTGATCGGCAAACAGCTGGAGTCTGCCGCCGACTCTGGGATGTCCGGTGGCGTCATGCTGAAGTGTCTTTGGGCCCCCTGTTAGTGGGCTGTTGGGCCGACTGACCACGGGGACGAAAGGAAGACTTCCTCTGCCAGGGCCTTCTGGAACCCTTAGGGTAAGTACTCGAGGAGCTGGGGCCACCTGAGGGTCGGGCTCCTCCGAAAGTGGATCGGTGACCACGAAAAAACTGCGGTGACGATCTGGGCTGTTGTCTGGAGGACCTCTCCCGGGAAGGAAGTACTCCTTTCTTGCCCTTGGATTCCACAAGAAGAGGCTGCAGCGCCTCACCGAAGAGCTTCCCTCCTTTGAAGGGGAGGCCGATGACCCGGGACTGAGAGGCTGCATCTACATCCCAGTGACGAAGCCAGGTGTTTCTGCGAACCGTCACGGAGGCGGCCATAGAGCGTGCAGATAGCTGAACAGCATCAGCAGTAGCATCGGCGGCGAAGGCAGAAGCTGCTTCAATTTTCTTTAGGTCTTTTCGAACCTCGGCTGGAACATCGAAGTCAGCAAGCAGCTCACGGATCCAGAGGAACACAGCTCTGGAGAACATGGATCCTGCCACTGAAGCTCTCAAGGATCCTGCCGCCGCATCAAAGGCACGCCGTACAGCTTGTTCTATGCGTCTGTCCACCGGGTCTCTGGGGAGCCCATCAGAGTCGACTGGTAAGACCGAAGACGACCCAATAGCAGCTACAGGGGCGTCCACCACAGGAGTCCTGAAGCGCTGCATCTCAGAGGGGGACAAAGAATAAAGCTTTAATGAAGGCTTAGAATTGTCCCTCCCTCTGGCTGGGTTCTCCCACTCCCTGTCTATTAGGGACCTGAAATGCTCCTGCAGGGGGAACCCTCTGGGGGCTTCCTGCTGGGCTGGGAAAGCGGTGGGGTTGCCCCGCACCGAGGCCGAAGCCGCAGATGTGGAGGGCTCCTGGTCATCCTGCAGACGGAGGACTCTGAGCACCTTAGGAAGCATACGGGGGAACATTTCGCTCTTAAACAGTCTAGGGCTGGAGGTCTCTGAGATTGAATCCTCCTCAGATATTTCTCCCTCCTCGGAATCCACAGCAGTCTCGCTGGACTCCAACAGCCGGGGCCTTTGCGCAGAGGGAATCAGATCCAGGCTGTCTTGGCTGCAGGATCTGGGCCTCTTCCTCTCGTTAGAAATGAATTCAGCAATCTGGGAAGCTCTGTCCTGAGACGCTTCCTGCTCTGCCCCTTGAACTGCTCCTGCTTCCACACCGCCCTCCACCAGGGGACTAGGGCCCGTGGGGGGGGTCCAAAGGTTGCTGGGGGGGCTGACGAGGGGCCAATTGGAAACCCCCAAGGGCTGAATCCAGGCACGCTGTGACCATCTGTTGAATCCGTGCCTCCAACTCCCCCCAGGGCATGGGCATCAATACATCACCAGTCTGTTGGGCCTCCTGGGCCTCCTCGGGGGAAGACATGCTGCTTCGGCCTGGATCTCAGTGCAGATGGAATATGATGCCCACGCCAGCTACCGTCCTCGCGCCCGTGAGTGAGGGCGAGGGTCGGTGCCTCAGTCGCTGCAGTGGCGACTGGCGCTGCCTTCACCCTGCCAGGAACGGGGAGGATCAGGCAGATGGTCTCCGCTGGCTCCGCGATGGCCCTGGATGCTGTTTCGGCCTGGTGTGCCAAAAATCCAGAAACAAAATGGCCGCCGCCAGTGATTTCAAGCCTCTGCGCTGTGCTGGGACAGGCCTGAGCGGAGATTGGGGTGTCCCTTGGCCCACGCGAGGCGGGGGACCCCAGAGGAGCCCTGAAAAGGGCTTTAAAAGTCTTCTGTGCGATGTCTCAGTTCGCTGCTGCGATCGTTTTTTTTTTTTTTTTTTTTTTGAGAGCAACGAAGCTTGCGACCTGCTTTGCTGGAAGGCAAGGCCAGACTGGGGGCGGATCCAGGAGCCCCTCCCATCTCCAAAGATGTCTCATCTGACCTGCCTACTGGAGAGGGAGGAGCTACCCAGATGTGCCATGCTGACCCTGACTGGAGCTGTTGGAGAACTACATATAAATAAGTCACCAGGCCCAGATGGTATACATCCAAGAGTTATTAAGGAACTAAAGAACGAAGTTGCTGACCTCTTAACTAGAGTATGCAACTTGTCCCTTCAAACGGCCACGGTGCCAGAGGATTGGAGGATAGCCAATGTCACGCCAATCTTTAAAAAAGGGAGAAGGGGGGACCCTGGAAACTACAGGCCAGTCAGCCTAACGTCTGTTCCGGGTAAGATGGTGGAAAGCCTTATCAAAGATAAAATCCTAAAACACATAGAGGAACAAGTACTGCTAAAAGAAAGTCAGCATGGCTTCTGTAAGGGTAAGTCTTGCCTCACAAACCTTTTGGAATTCTTTGAAAAGGTCAACAGGCACGTGGATGTGGGTGAACCTGTGGATATCATATACCTGGATTTTCAGAAGGCGTTTGACACGGTCCCCCACCAAAGGCTGCTGAAGAAACTTCGCAGTCAGGGAATAAGAGGGCAGGTCCTCTTATGGATCCAGAATTGGTTGAGGGCCAGGAAACAGAGAGTGGGGGTAAATGGGCAATTTTCAGAATGGAGAGAGGTGAAAAGTGGAGTGCCCCAGGGATCTGTCTTGGGGCCCGTGCTTTTCAACTTATTCATAAATGACTTAGAGACAGGGATAAGCAGCGAGGTGGCCAAGTTTGCAGATGACACAAAACTTTTCCGGGTGGTGAAAACCAGAGAGGATTGTGAAGAGCTCCAGAAGGATCTCTCCAAGTTGGGGGAATGGGCAGCCAAATGGCAGATGCGTTTCAACGTAAACAAATGTAAAGTGATGCACATTGGGGCCAAAAACCAAAACTTCACCTATAGGCTAATGGGTTCTGAGCTGTCTGTGACAGCTCAGGAGAGAGATCTTGGGGTGCTGGTGGACAATTCCATGAAGGTATCGACCCAGTGTGCGGCAGCAATTAAGAAAGCCAATTCCATGCTCGGGGTAATTAAAAAAGGGGTTGAGAATAAAACAGCCAATATTATCATGCCATTGTACAAAGCAATGGTAAGGCCGCACCTGGAATATTGTGTCCAGTTCTGGTCGCCGCATCTCAAAAAGGACATAGTGGAGTTGGAAAAGGTGCAGAAGAGAGCGACAAAAATGATTACGGGGCTGGGGCACCTCCCTTATGAAGAAAGACTGCAGCGTTTGGGGCTCTTCAGTCTAGAAAAAAGGCGCCTGAGGGGGGACATGATTGAGACATACAAAATTATGCATGGAAGGGATAGAGTTGATAGAGGGATGTTCTTTTCCCTCTCTCACAACACCAGAACCAGGGGGCATCCGCTAAAACTGAGGGTTGGGAGAGTTAAAACAGATAAAAGGAAGTACTTTTTTACCCAGCGGGTAGTTAATCTGTGGAACTCCTTGCCACAGGAGGTGGTGATGGCATCTGGTCTTGATGTCTTTAAGAGAGGATTAGACCGATTTCTGGAGGAAAGATCCATTGTGGGCTATAGGCAATGATGGATTGTGCAACCTCCTTACAAAGGTGGTGGGCTACAGGTACCGGGTGTAAGGGAGTGGCAACAGGATGCAAGCATCTTGTTGTCTCCTGCCTCCCTGGGGCACCTGGGGTGGGCCGCTGTGAGATTCAGGAAGCTGGACTAGATGGGCCCTTGGCCTGATCCAGCATGGCTCTTCTTATGTTCTTATGTTCTTTACTTCTCCCTGACTCTTGATCAATGAAAGATGTACAAGCTTAAGCAGCCTAAGATCAGAGAGCCCCACCAGCCGCAGCAGACACACAAGGTGCCTTGAACATCTCGTGCTCCCTTACGAAGCTTTCATCTTATTGTCAAGCTTTTGCATCTGCCTGCAAGGGAAGCACACCTAGAGGCGCTTCCAGCTACTGCCTAGACTGCTACGGTGAGCAATGCCTGCCTGCTGCCCAACTGTGCAGGTCACCAGAAGGACTCTTTCCTCCTTCAAGAAAAAAAGTAGTTAGGGAAGCAAGTGAAGTTCATTTTAAACAGATGTGCTGTTACAAAACCATATTTGCAGGGCCTTCAGCAATGTGAAGCCGTTTTAGTAGATTTATTGAATACCTCCCCACAACCTGTTCTGGGAAGAAGGTTAACTTTTCCCCCCTCCCATTTACCAGAACAGAGGCCAAAGCCCAAACAACAACTTGCTCAACAGTATTCAGAAAGCTGAGCCGTACTTCAAAGCCCAGAGGTCTACCGCACCTAAGACATTTAGGTACTTGTAATTCTGTCCACAAAGTTTCATTGCAGGTAACAGCCTAAGTATTTACGGTAAACTAATCCCACTCACTCAGGTCAATGGATCAAACCTATCCCAAACACGTCCTACTATGACCTCTGAATGCTGAGGGCTCACACTGTATGACGGAAACATGTTTTACATGCTTCCTGGTCTGCCCAAAAGGAAAAGAAAAAACACTGTGAGGTTCAAGCTGAAGTCAGATCACGAAGTGAGAAAAGACATCTCTCTTCCTGAAGACTTGGAGAGCTACTGCCAGTAAGTGTATGCAATCCTGGGTTAGGCAGAAGAGTGGTCTGACCTGGTATACATTTGAATTTGCTACACAAATTCAAGGCAATTGATTCTGGATAGTGTAATAAGATACTTGGGAGGGGTGCTCTGGAGACAGGAAGTTTATGCTGTTTAGGATTAAGGAGGATAGAATCCGCTTTGGGAAGACCATGCACATACAGGATACGCTTGAAACAATTAATCAGAGCTGCTCTGTCTTTCAGAGTTTATCTTCAGAGCTTCATAAACAATTTTTATTCAAAGCTTTATAAACAATTTTTCTCTAGCAAATCCAAAAGCATCAAAGAAAAAAATAATTCACCAATACAATCAGGATAATGTGAAATGTTGGACAGGATAACAGGTAGCTTCACTTCTATGAGACTTGGGCTCTAAAACACTTGCATAATACAATTATCTTGCAAACGAGCCCTTCCCCAACCTCCAAAATGAGAAAAGAAAAACAATTCTAAGAAAAAATTAGTTCCGCAGGCTACCCAAGATGCAGATGGGCCCAGAATGACAGTGTTTATATAAGAGACTGGAATAGCAATAACCTAGAATAATGTGTCCACGTTTAGAAAACGGGTTTGGAAGGGAAGGCTTCAGAACAGGCGTTTCAAGACAAATTGTGTTAAAGGAAACAAACAATCTGTTGTACTTAAGATTTCATCCACACAAGCAGGTGGGAAAAATGAGCAAGTCATAATAGAGGATTAAGGACAGTATTCAGTGTTGGCCTGCGCTGGTTTACGGATCAGTTACACCCATCTGCACTTTCCGTCTCCCTTCCAAAGCGGAAGACCCTTCAGTCAAACCAATTAAGATACAGTAATAGTCAATTCCATTGAAGCAAACCCATCGCTGCAGGTTTGTCCAGAGCAGAATTAAGGTCTCAACACATGCTACTATTTAGGAATGCAAATTCCACTTACCTCTAGGGTTTGTCAATTACCTAATGTTTGGTTGCTAACCTCAGGATGAGACTGAGATATTTACAGTATAGCAAAGTACACACAGACGCCTAAACAAGAGTCTCTAAGCCAGCAATTCTCAAACTAAACTGTGGGTTGGAACCCACTAGGTGGATCATGAGCCAATTTCTGATAAATTCCCATCCATTTCAACGTGTTTTTATTTTTAATATAAGAACACTGGCTTAGAGCTTCTTGCTTAGTGCAGGCAGCAGGCACAATAGACAAAACAGGTAGGGAAGGGCTAGTTTCCTATCCCAGCACTTCATATTATTCTCCTGCCTATTCCTGGGAGCACTCTGAAAATCTTTCCAGCAGGCAAAGCAGGGAGGGGGTAAACCTAGTCTCGTGAACATGTTTTCCAGCACGTTCGTGACACTTAAAAGCCAGCACAAGGGACTTGTGTCAGCTCAGGGCAGCATTAGGGTTGTGCTGCCCATTGCATTATGTTAAGGACAACAGATCTGATAATGGACCCCAGGGCATTACCTGTACAGATTCCCTGTCCAGAACATATAACCACTCTTCTATTTGTAAGTGCTGCACCATTGTGAAAGTTGAAACTGTTGAGTTGCACCTTCATGATAAGCCCAGTGGAACATGCAGTAGCCTTCTCTCTTTTATTCACGTAGTTACTCATTTTTAAAAACATATATTGCGTTCTTCCAGGTGCTCAGAACAGTTTATTGATGTTAAAAACATAGTAAAATTGTAGTAATCATTCAGGGCTTTACAGGTCATCACCAGCACTTTGAGTTGTGCTCAGAAGCGTAAAGGTGGACAATGCAGATAAACTGACAGTGATTGGGCCACAAGGAACCTCACAGTTGCATTCCCTTCTATACTGTTTCCAAATTTCCAAGAGGTCTACAGAGGCAGCCCCCTGTACCACAGAATGCTTACCAGGGCATGGGTGCATTTGTATGCACTAAAGGCCGATAAAGGCATGCTATTTAATGTCTATATGAAACCGCTGGGAAAGGTCAACTGGGGACTTGGAGTTGGGTGCCATCATCATCCTGGAATAACAGTTGCTCCTGAATGCCCAGGGGTGGCTGCAGCTAGGAGTGCCTTTGCCCAGCCTCAGCTAGGGCGCCAGTTGCAGCCATACCTGCCTCAGTTGGATCTGGCCATGGTGACATCAAGATTAGATTACTGTCGTGCACTCTACGCGAGGCTGCCTTGAAGACAGTCCAGAAGTTGCAGTTAGTGCAAAATGCGGTGGCTCACGCGGTGGCTGGAGGTCAGCGGTCTGACTGTTGGACCGCTGCTTCAGTGGCTGCACTGGCTGTCAGTTTGTTTCAAGAAGCTTAGATTGACTGGAGACGGCATGCCCGTTGATTTAATAGGAGCCGAGTGAAGCCACCTGGGGTAGACAAAAATGGCTGACTCAGATCATCGCCGTGAGGGAGGATTGCCGTGAATTAGTATACTCCATGCTTATTAAATAGTACTACAATTCCCCGGGCAGCTCCCTTGCAAAAAGATTCCCCTGCTCGTACTGTTTCGGACTGAATAAAAATAAAAACTTATGAAAATAAAAACATGTGATGTGATAATGTTTCGTGTGGAAACATTATTTGTAACCTTATTACCCGTATGCAGAACACACAGGCATGATTAAAAAGGTTGAGATTAACTTTTAAACACGTGAGGTTTTTATTTGAGAATTTGCGGCAACCCTCCCTCACGGCGATATCTGAGTCAGCCATTTTTGTCTACCCCAGGTGGCTTCAAGATGGTGACGTCATGCCGTCTCTAGTGAATTCTATCTCTATGGTTTGTTTCCAGGCCCAATTTAAGGTGCTGGTTTTGACCTTTACAGCTTGGGACCAGTGTATCTGAGAGACCGCCTCCTTCCATACAGTCCATTCCATTCTTTTCTGTCAGCTGAGGGGGCCCTTTTGGTTGTGCCGCCATTAAGAAAGTGGTGCCTTCTTGGTGGCAGTGCCTGTACTGAGGAAATCCCTCCCCTTTGAGCTGAGATCAGCTCCCTCGTTGTTAACTTTCCAGTGAGGCCTGAAGGTATTTTTATTCAGAAAGCCTTTGATGCCTTGTAAGAGGATGTGATGGCTGCTTTTTAAGTAATTTTTTTACTGTTTTAATTTATGTTTGTATTTTTGCTGCTTGGCTTTTATTGTCCATTTCATAGTTTTATTGCATTTTTATCATTTTAAAATACATTTTTATCTTTAATGTATTCTAATTAATTGTTGTTAGCAGCCTTGGGCGCCCTTTGAGAAGAAAGGTGGGGTATAAATTGAATGAATGAATGAATGAATGAATGAATGAATGAATGAATGAATGAATGAATGAATGAATGAATGAATGAATGAATTTATCTCCTGTGCCTATAAATCCGTTTCACAGCTCAGTAGTGAACTACATGCTTTGCAGGTCACCAGTTCAAAATCCCGACATTTTCAGTGAAAGGATCTTGGACAGCATAGCTGAGAGAGGCCTCTGCAGGAGATTCTGGGGTGCTACTGCTAGTCTTGGGAAAGATGAAGCAACAGCACAAGGCACCTTTATATGCAACTGAAGATGGAGGGGGCAGAGAGAAGAACAGACAACAATAGTCAAGAGATCAGGAGTGGGCGTGTCTGTATTTCTGAACTTGAAAGGAGAAATAAATGAAGTCAAGAGAAGCAAAAGAGGAAGGATATAGCAGTCACAAAATGGAAATAAAAACCACAGCAGAGAGGTTGGGGGTTAAAGTAAGAACACTTGGAAAATTGGAACCCTTGGAAAAACATAAAAGCACTGACCTTCCATTGGTCTTTTGGAAGCAGCTTGACGACCACAATGTCACCATTCAGAGCTCTGTTGCGAGCAACAACTCCATCAATGAAGATATCCCGGGGGCCATCCTAGAAACAAAACAGCTTATGAGTCCACCAAAGGAAGTGCATATGAGACAACTACATGCTAGTTTCCGAAGGCATCACAGTCCCAGGACAACGAGATGACATGGAGCCTGAGAAAGGAGGAAACCAGGCAGGCAGGAAACCGAGGCCCTGTGGCCACTTGCAGCATCAAGCAGGGGCTTTGGAAGCAAAACAGCAAACAGGAGAATCAAAGCACTGAAACAGCCCAGTCACAAACTAGTCCTTTGGCAAGCCAGAAATTACTATCTGGAGAATGGAAAGGAGCTGGAAGAGAGGATATCCGGGGGGGGGGGGAGCAGATGGACTATTGCTAGAGGAAACAACCATGTGAAGTGCTTGTTTTCATGTTGACAAGACTAGGATTGGTACCACTGCAGCAGACCCTGTCAGCCCTAGCAGAAGCTCCATCTTTCTGGCCTGACCAGCCTCTCCTTTTCCTACAAAGCAGGTAAAGCCTTCCATTTAAGGAATGTAAGATTAGCCAAGGTTTGTCCAATCTAGCACTCTTCTTTTGATGCCAGACAGCCAGGTGAGCTGGATGCTGGCCAATACACCATGAAGACGATGGCCACCTTCTGCTTGTCCCCAGCATTCAACATTCAAGTGCAGACTACCAATGTACCACTATACTAACTGTTAAGGCTGAAAGTCCCATCCTTTGTGAAAGTGTCCAATTTGTAACGAAAACCATCACTATGTATTCCCTCGGTAGGACCCTTCCTTTGGTCGTTTACTTATCTCTTCCATGCCTCCTGGCACAGCATCCCAGGACCTCTGCCTTTCCTTCTTTGTCCACAGCCATACCTGAGCAGCCCAGAAGCAGCCCTAGACCGCGGGCAACCCACCTTCCTGCTGCAGAGCAGAAGAGCAGGACGCAAGGGGTGCCTCGCACAAAGCCAACAGGACTCCAAGGCAGCCAAAAATGCTGAGCCGCTCCTCGGCGTGAAATCCAACAAGTGGTGTGAAATGGACAAGATACACGGAGCCTGGGGAGAAGGTTACCAGGGAGAGAAATTGGATCCTAAGAGAAAGCAGCAGTGGGCCAAGTCCACTGAGGGCCGAGGTAGGGCTGACGAGCACATTGCTCAAAATGGGACATAATCAACGGAAAGGGCTTGTGTGAGGAAGAAACGCTGGAACCTGCCCTTGTCCATTTCACAGAGCAACGGGGGATCTTTCCAGCAGTTTCCTCTGTTAAATTACAATTTCAGTGCATGCACAGAGAGAGAGAGAGAGAGAGAGAGAGAGAGAGAGAGAGAGAGAGAGAG